>CM035412.1:151965781-151970781 GCA_020310875.1 Ceratopteris richardii
ATAGATAGATAGATAGATAGATAGATAGATAGATAGATAGATAGATAGATAGATAGATAGATAGATAGATAGATAGATAGATAGATAGATAGATAGATAGATAAGATAGATAGATAGATAGATAGATAGATAGATAGATAGATAGATAGATAGATAGATAGATAGATAGATAGATAGATAGATAGATAGATAGATAGATAGATAGGTAGATACTGTTGGAGCAGTACAATCAACAATTGGTGATTATATAAAGCCTAGAAGTGAAGAGATGAAGGAAAGATTGAAGATCAATTTCATGAAGTAAAGAGAAGATTCAGATAGCAAAGTTCTTTAAATTACATGTACATTAGTTCTGTATATACTTCAATATACTTGAAGTAATGACGAATCAGTACTCATATGTATATATAAGTACATGCTCATAGTCGTATTGTAAGTGTAAGAGAGTGAGAGATGAAATATAGATGAGTAGATGATAAACATTGTATGTATCATCCATCAGATGTATGAAGAGTAGAGATAAGGAAAAAGTTTTCAGAGAATTGCATGTCGATCTTTTCTCTAGTTCTCTTTATGTGTTTAATCTTATGAGAGATCCTTTTGTACACATCTAAGTCCATAGTTAATCTATCTATGGTTAAAGTTTGAGAGTCTAATTGCAAACAGGCTGAGAGAATTTTGGATAGGAACGTCTATATGTGAGAGAGTGTTGAGTGTCTTCTGAAAGAGGTGCAGATTCGATGGTCAAAGAAATGGATAGTGCTCAGTGCATAGTGTAAAGTTTTACACAAATGAGAAGTCAAAATTTAAATTGGAAGATAAGCCATCTATGGCTAAAATCATTTGCTTAAACGGGTTCTAGTTTGGGAGAACCATGTCTTAGAAGTTGCAGGTGTCAAAGTCAACTCTACAGGGAGACAGTTTCAGACATAGGTAGATTGTTTAAATCATTGCTCATAATTTACTCAATCTTTTGAAGTGTTTTAACTTGGAGAAGGTGCGCAATCTCTAGACGAAACATTCTACAAAGTTTTATTAAAAACTTTACACAAATGATTAGTCAATGAGTGATTAAGGTGCAACAAACGTTTTTGAGAAATGACTTTCTTCACAATTAGCTAATTTCTTGATAGTTTGGTGCTTGTCTTCCAAAATTGGTTGGAGTTTAAAGTTAGTCTTGATATAGAGGTGGTCTAACATCAAGGATAGCTTGCTCTTTTGGAGATTAATACTCTCCATCAGTGGTATCAGAGCAGGAAGTATCAAAATTGAGGAAAGGAAGAATCCGACTGCTGCAGACATACAAATTTCACATTTCGAAGGTTCAAAAGAATAAAAGTGTAATAGGAAGACTGAAGGAAGACACATAAAGGTTATCAAAAGGATCAGAAGGAGCAACATTCGAAGCCAAGGTACATTCATTCCTTATAAGGACTAAAGATTTGAGACTATAGGTGAAGCAAGGATGGGAGATAGTCTCCAAATTGAAAAGTTGGATAGAGAGAATTATCCAGCTTGGTCTATGAGAATGGAAGCTCATCTTATGAGCAAAGATCTGATGGGATACATAATAGGAGAGGAAGAAAAGCTAGAGTTTAAAGATCCTAGTGTTCCAACTAGGGAGGAGCTTGCACATATAAAGATTTGGATGAATAAGGATGCTCAAGCAAGGAGCATAATGTACATGGCAGTGAATGATTATTTGCTTCCTCATATCAGAGGACTTGAAAGTGCAAGTGACATTTGGAATGCTTTGGAAGAGCATTTTTTAGAATACAAAAAATCAAGGAAAGCTTCATTATGGGCAGAATTTACTACCTTCAAGAAGAAGGCTTCACAATCAATATCTGATTATGTGACAAAGATGAAAGACATTGCTGATTCTTTAGGTGCAGTTGATGAAGATATTGAAGAAGATAAGTTGGTAAGACAAATTCTCATAGGACTTAGAGGAGATGAGAAGTGGAAGCCTTTTATTTTGTCTACAGAACTTTCATTAGATCATTTCACTCTTGATTTGAATCAATTGTTAGGACATATGCTAACTTTTGAGAATGATATCAAAGGAGATGTTGATAAGAGTGCAGGTCATGCAATGTATTCTAAAGACAGGAAGAAAACTAACAAAGGAAAGCAACAATCAGTTGAAGATGAAGGTACTCCAAGTCAAGCAAACTTCCTAAGAGGAAGAGGAAGTGGCAGAAGTAGAGGAAGAGGCAGAAATAACAAAGATAATGTCAGAGCTTGTTGGATATGTGGTAAGACCAATCATCTATCTCATGATTGTTGGCATAATAATCAAAGCAATGGTAATTTTAATCAGAACTTTAATCAAAGAGGAATAGGTGGCAGATATCAGAGAGGAAACTTCAAAGGTAGAGGTGGTAGGAATTCTTTTGGAAGAGGTGGAGGAAGAAGCTTCCAAAATCAATCCTATAATAACACCTACTACAATTATGCATCAGATCATAAAGAAGATTCGAATCTTATTATGAATGCAACATGTGAAGCTTCACATGAAGACATGAGAGTATTTTATATTGACTCAAGATGTAGCAACCATCTGAGTGGAAACATTGCTTTGATGACTAATCTAGATGATAATGCAATCAATCATACAGTTCAAACAGGTGATAATACAAAGCACAAAGTAAAGTCAATTGGGTCAGTCAAAGCCAAAGATGGAAGCACTCTCTTGAGTAAGGTTCTGTATGTTCCTACAATTCCAAAGAATTTGATCAGTGTAGGACAAATTGTGGAAAAAGGATATGAGGTAAGGTTCACTAATGATGGAGTTTATGTTGAAGATCCTAGTCAAGGGTATAAACAAATTGTTACAGGAAAAAAGGAAGGAAGGCTCTTCACATTAAAGATACAAGGTAATATTGGACATGCTATGTTTACATATGGAGAGCAAAGGTGTCTGAATTGGATCTTTGGCATAAAAGACTTGGACATTTTAATGAAAGAGGTATCAAAGAAATGATAAACAATGGTTCAGTGCTTGGATTGCCTAATATTGCATGTCAACACATGACATATAGATGTGAAGCATGTCAGTTAGGTAAGGCTCATAAGCAGTCATATAATAAGCATGGTTTTATGTATTCAGAAAGACTTGAATTGGTACATACAGATGTTTGGGGTCCTTCAAAAGATTTCAGTATAAATGGTTCAAGATATTATGTCATAGATGTTGATGATGCTACCAGGTGGATCACAATCTATGTGATCAAAGATAAGTCAGAAGTGTTTAATACATTTAAACACTATCATGCATATGCAGAAAGAATTACAGGTCAAAAGTTGAAGAGACTAAGGTCAGATGGAGGGGGAGAGTATTTCTCTAATGAGTTTAGTGATCACTTGTGGAATGCAGGTATAAAGAGAGAGGTTACTTGCACGTACTCTCCTCAACAAAATGGGGTAGCAGAGAGAAGAAATAGAACTCTTGTTGAGTTTGCAAGATCCATGATGAAGGAGAAAAATTGTCCAAATTATTTGTGGGCTAAGGCTGTAAACACAGCCACATATTTGGTCAATAGGTTACCTTGTAAAGCTTTGCAGGGTATGACACCATATGAAGCTTGGTGGGGTAAGAGACCTACCTTGGATCATTGTAAAATATTTGGTTGCTTGGCATATGCATATGTTCCATCTCAATTGAGGCATAAATTGGAACCTAAAGCAGAGAAGTATGTATTTATTGGTTATGATGACCAGCAGATGGGTTATAGGTTGTGGAGTCCATCCACAAAGCAATTCCTTGTGTCCAAGGATGTTACATTTGATGAGCAAGGCACTTGGTATGCAGGTAAACTTAATGTGCATGCAGATGTTGAAGAAGTTGTGAATCAAAAGAAAGGTAAATCAAAGGTTCAGATATTTGATGAAGAGGAGAACAATGAAGTACAGGTTGAAGTTGAAGAAGTGCCAAGATTTGATCCAGAGTGTGATGAACCAGAAACTTCAAGAAGTGGAGAAGTCAGAAGGTCATCTAGGCATAAATGGCAACCTACAAGGTATAGCTATGATACTTCATTCTTGACTACTAAAGATTATGCTTACATGTTAAAAGCAGATGAAGATCCATCTACATATGATGAAGCCAAAGGGAAGAAGAATTGGAAAAAAGCTATGCAGGAGGAATATGATGCGTTGATGGAAAATGAGACTTGGGATTTGGTTCCTAAACCAAATAGTCAGAAGATCATTGGATGTAAGTGGGTCTACAAAACAAAAAGATTTGCAGATGGAAGTATATCTAGATACAAAGCCAGGCTTGTTGTGAAGGGTTATGCACAGACATATGGTGTGGACTATGATGAAACTTATAGTCCTGTTGCAAAGATGACAACCATAAGGACACTCATAGCAATTGCTGCTTGCAAAGGTTGGAAATTATCTCAATTAGATGTGAAGGATGCATTTTTGAATGGTTTTATTTCAGATGAAGTCTACATGGAAGAACCAGATGGTTTCAAAGATCAAGTGTATCCAAATTATGTGTGTAAGCTCAAGAGAGCTTTGTATGGGTTGAAGCAGGCCCCAAGGGCATGGAATTATAGGCTTGTAAAGTTCCTAAAGGAACTTGGATTTCAAGCATCAAAGGCAGATAGTAGCTTGTTAGTCAAAGCAAGTGAGGATGGATTTATTTATGTTTGTATTTATGTTGATGACATAATACTTACAGGAACAGATGATAAAGGCATACACATGATTAAGAAATAGATGGAGAAAGAATTCAAAATCAGTGATTTGGGAAATTTTTCATTCTTTTTGGGAATGGAGATTTCATATACTCAACATGGAGTATATGTAACTCAAGAAAGGTATCTGAAAAATTTGTTAACCAAATTTAAAATGGAAGATTGCAGGATAGCACCAACTCCAATGGAAGTAAATCATAGATTGAGTAAATATGGAGGAGAGGAATTCAAAGATATGAAGATCTATCAGAGTTTGGTGGGTAGCTTGATTTATGCTACATTAACAAGGCC
>CM035412.1:151975781-151983281 GCA_020310875.1 Ceratopteris richardii
AACCTTTTCTCTTATGAACAGAAGTTTCATTAAATCATTATGTTCCAGATTTAAATCGGTTACTTGGTTTGATGCTCACATTTGAGCAAAACTTGAAGGGAGATGGAGATAAAGGACAAAGTTCTGCAATGTACATGAAGAACAAGAAGAAAGGAGATAAAGGTAAAGCAAAGGATGAAGAAGAGTCAACTTCTCAAGTTTATTATGCAAGAGGTAAAGGCACTGGCAGAGGAAGAGGAAGAGGTAAGCAAAATAACAACAAGAAGGCTTGCTGGATCTGTGGATTGAGTAATCATTTGGCTCATGACTGTTGGCATAATCAACAAGGATCAAATCAAAATCAGAATAACAATAGCAGAGGCCGAGGTGGAAGATATCAAAGTAATTTTCAAAGAGGAAGACAAAGTCAAAGAGGAGGCTATGGTAGAGGTGGAGGAAGAAGTTGGGGACAGAATCAATCCTAAAACACCACCTACTACAACTATGCAAATGACACACAGAATGAAAGTCATACATCATTGATGATGAATTCAATCAGTACATCACATAAAGAAGATCTAAAGGTATTTTACATTGACTCTGGATGTTCTAATCATTTGTCAAGAAACATAGAATTGATGTCAGAATTGGAAAAAGGCATTTCTAGTCATATAGTTCAAACAGGTGACAATACAAGACATAGTGTACATTCAATTGGTAAAGTGAAATGCAAGAGTGGAGCAGATTTGCTAACCAATGTTTTGTATGTTCCTACAATACTAAAAACTTGATTAGTGTGGGACAGAAAGTTGAAAAAGGTTTTCAAGTCAGGTTTACAAATGAAGGAGTATTTGTTGAAGATCTAGAGAATGGATATAATCAGATTGTCTCTAGTAAGAAAGAAGGTGACTCTTTACTTTAAGAGTACAAGGGAACATTGGTCAAGCTTTGCTCACACATGGTGAAGGAGTGATTACAGAACTTGATTTCTGGCATAAGAGATTAGGTCACTTCAATGAAAGAGGAATTAAAGCTATGGTTGCTAATCAGTCTGTACTAGGATTACCAAATGTGCAGAGTCAACATATGGTTTATAAATGTGAAGCATGTCAAATGGGAAAAGCACACAGGTTACCATTTCAAAAGAAAGGATTCAAACATGATGGATTACTTGAGCTCATTCATACAGATGTATGGGGACCAACAAAAGAAGGATCTATCAGTGGGTCAAGGTATTATGTTCTTTTCATTGATGATGCTACAAGATGGATAACATTATATGTTTTGAAGGAAAGATCAGAAGTGTTTGGAGTTTTCAAGCATTTTCATGCATATGCAGAGAGAGTCATAGGTCAAAAGCTTAAAAGACTAAGGTCTGATGGAGGGGGAGAATACTTCTCCCAAGAGTTCAATGATTATCTTTGGAATGCAGGTATTAAGAGAGAAATAACTTGCAGGTATACACCACAACAAAATGGTGTATCAGAAAGAAGGAACAGGACTTTGGTTGAGTTTTCTAGAGCTATGCTAAAGGAGAAGAATTGTCCAAATTATCTTTGGGCTGAGGCTGTAAATACAGCCACATATCTTTTGAATAGATTACCATGTGCAACTCTAAATGGAATGACTCCATATGAAGCTTGGTGGGCTAAGAAACCAACACTAGATCATTGTAGAGTGTTTGGATCAATTGCATATGCTTATGTGCCATCACAACTTAGGCATAAACTTGAACCAAAGGCAGAAAAATATGTGTTCATTGGTTATGATGAAAAGCAGATGGGTTACAGATTGTGGAATCCTATAACAAAACAATTTATTGTTTCTAGAGATGTTACATTTGATGAACATAAAAGTTGGTATGCAGATCAAAGTCATACAGCTGAAGAATTTGAAGAAGAGGTAAGAAGATGTGAGAAATTGGAAATAAATGGGTTTATAAAGTGAAGAAGCTTGCAGATGGAAGTATAGCCAGATACAAAGCTACATTGGTGGTGAAAGGCTATGCCCAAACTTATGGCATAGATTATGATGAGACATTCAGTCCTGTAGCTAAGATGTCAACTATAAGGACAATCATTGCTATTGCAGCTTCAAAAGGATGGACCCTAAGTCAATTGGATATAAAGAATGCATTCTTGAATGGATACATATCAGATGAGGTATACATGGAACAACCTCAAGGGTTTATAGATTCCAGGTATCCAAATTTTGTTTGCAGGTTGAGAAGAGCACTCTATGGATTGAAGCAAGCTCCAAGAGCATGGAACTATAGATTGGTGAAGTATCTCAATGACCTTGGATATCAAAGTTCAAAAGCAGATCCAAGTCTACTCATCAAAAGAAGAGAGGAAGGTACAATCTACATTTGTATTTATGTAGATGACATTATAATCACAGGTACTTCAGATGAAGGAATCAAGGAGGTAAAGAGATTACTTGAAAAAAAATTGAAGATCAGTGATCTAGGAAAGTTGTCATACTTTCTTGGAATGGAAGTCACTTATACAGGTCATGGCATATATGTATCACAAGAAAGGTATCTTCTGAATCTATTGAAGAAGTTTGATATGGAAAATTGCAGAGAAGCTTCAACTCCACTTGAAGTTAATCACAAGCTCAGTAAATATGATGGTGCAGAATACAAAGATATGAGGAAGTATCAATCTCTTGTGGGTATCTTGATTTATGCTACACTAACAAGACCTGATCTTAGTTATGTAGTGGGAGTTTTGTCACAATTCATGCATTGTCCAAAGGACCCACATTGGGTTGCAGGTCAAAGAGTTCTTAGATATATCAAAGGAACTATAAAGGAAGGATTATATTATCCTTTTACATCAGATTTGAAGTTGAGAGCCTATAGTGACTCAGACTGGGCAGGTAACCAGGATGATAGAAGATCAACTCATGGCTACATGATATACATTGGTGATAAGCTCGTAAGTTGGTGTTCAAAGAAACAATATACAGTTGCATTATCATCAACTGAAGCTGAGTACAAAGGACTTGTGGAAGCAGCTAAGGAGGTCATATGGATGCAGACATTGTTCAAAAGCTTGGGCATTGATCAAGGTACACCTACAATACATGGAGATAATATGAGCTCACTTTATCTTGCACCAAATCCAGTTTTTCATGCAAGGACAAAGCACATAGAGATACAGTATCATTTTCTCAGAGAAAAGGTAATGGAGAAGGAGATTGAAGTGGAGTACATGTTGGGTGTGTGTAGAAGTGTGAGAGACACACAAGAAGCACACACAAGGAGCACAAACGCAATAGGACACACGAAGAAGACGATGGCTGGAATAGCTCTCTGTATAGATCGATGAACTGAACTGAAGTAAGAGCTGAATAATATCCCTAAGTACAAAGTACCACCACATATGAGAGTATCAAGTATGTGGTAACATGGGGAAAACACCTCTAGCCAGCACTAGAGTAAAAAGTGCCCATGTATAGGGAAAAGGTTCACATCAAAGCTACTCGAGGAACGCATAAGTGTAACAAACCCCCCTAGAGCAAATGATGTGAACACATACAGGGAGTGACAGATCAGCCCCCACAAGGTAATAAGCCTAAAGCTTTGCGAAAAGCTTCAAACTTTTCCCGTGGAAGAGCTTTGGTGAATATGTCTGCCACATTATCTTGTGTAGGCACATATACCAAATCAATATCTCCTGCATGAAGGCGCTATCTCACATAGTGATAATGCACCTCAATATGTTTGGTCCGTGCATGAAACACTGGGTATCGTGCAACAGCCAAAGCACTCTGACTATCTGTGAGAATATGCGTAGCAGCATCAATCTCCATGCAAAGATCCATCAATAGGTGTCTCAGCCATATACACTCCACTGTAGCTGTGAAAACTGCCCTGTACTCAGCTTCACAACTCGATGTTGCCACTATAGGTTGCTTCTTACTCAACGAAGATATGCATGAGTCTCCATGGAAAAAGCAATTACCACTAGTGGACACGTGAGTATCATAACAACCAGCCTAATCACTATCTGTAAAAGCATGCAAGCATGGCTGGACATCTCTGCCATAAAAGAGACCTAAGCTCAAAGTGCCTCAAAGATATCTAAACATACGTTTCACCGCTTGCCAATGCTTAGTGCCAGGGCTATGCATGAATCGACTCAACTAGGAAACTGCATACTGTATATTCGGCCTTGTGTTGCATGCATATATAAGACATCCCACAGCCTACTGATAAAGAGAAGTGTCAAATGCATCACTGGAATCCTCAACTGAGAATCTAAATCCTATCTCAACTGGTGTGGAAACTCGCTTGCAATCCTCAAAGTCAAAACGCTGAAGTAGTTTTTCAACATACTTTGCTTGATGCATAACAATTCCCCCCTCAACGGATACAAACTGGATGCCAAGATAGTAGCTCAAAAGACCAAGATAAGTGACATCAAAAGTATGCTGCAAATCAGCCATAAGAATGTCAAGTTTTGCATCACATGACCCAGTCAAGAGTATGTCATCAACATAAAGAACAAGCACTATAAGATCAGCCCCATTTTTGCGTACATAGAGTGTGCTTTCAATCGGACTACATGTGAAGCCAAGAGCAATCAAGTGCTTATGTATTTTGTCATACCATGCACGTGGAGCTTGCTTGAGACCATACAAGGCTTTATGCAAGCGAAAAACCATATGCTCTTTCCCTTTCATAGCAAATCCAGGAGGTTGCTTCACATAGACCTCTTCTTGCAAATCTCCATTCAAAAAGGCTGTTTTTATGTCCAATTGATGCACTTTCCAACCTCGATGGGCAGCCAATGCAACCACGGTACGAATGGTAGTCATGCGTGAAGTAGGTGCAAAAGTTTCCTCATAGTCAATGCCATATTGTTGTGCATATCCTTTGGCAACCAATCTAGCTTTGTAGCGATCAATGCTACCATCAGATTTTCTCTTAATCTTGTAAACCCACTTTGTACCAATGGCATTCTTTACTTTTGGCAATTCACATAACTCCCAAGTACCATTCCTATGTATGGAATCCATTTCTGATTGCATAGCACTCATCCATTGTGGATCGTCACATGCATCTTCAAAAGAAAGTGGCTCTTCATTACATGTTGTAGCAATAAGAGAATAATCCACAAAATTACTTGATGCATGGTGAGAGCTTGATCTTGTTCTACCAAGTAAAGGTGCACTCAATTTGCTGTCCTGCAAAGTTTGTTTCAGCCACTTTGGCATAGATTGTGCACTCTTGATAGAGATGCGTTCATTATGTAATACATCTTGAATATGTACATCATGCGTGGGCTGAATTTCATGCTCAGTTTCAGCCATATTTTGACGCAAATATTCAGCCATATGTGGCTGGAAATTTCCAACAGTTTTGATAATTTTTGGCTGAATTTTTCAGCCATGTTTGGCTGGAAATTCTCTGCATTTTCAGCCCTATTTGGCTGGAATTTTTCAGCCCTTTGAGCCTGAGTTGGCTGGTCTACATGGCCATAGTCAAGCGCACCATTTTGGAACAAAGGCATGAGTGTATCGAACACATCTTGTGAGCTAACTGTTGGCAGTTTTTTGCATTCAAGTAGAGGGAAAACTGAATTTTCAGAAAATACCACATCTCGACTCACAATAATTGTGTTCGTCAATGGATGGTACAATCGATATCCATTACTTTCAGCACTATAACCAACAAATATACATTTCTTTGCCTTGTCATCAAGTTTGTGACGTTGTTGTGATGGCACAAGAGCATATGCCAAACAACCAAACACACGCATATGACTAACCATAGGCTTATGACCATTCCAAGCCTCATAGGGAGTGATGACTCTCAATGATTTTGTAGGACAACGATTCAACACATAATTTGCACACATGACCGCTTCCATCCAAAACTTATGAGGAAGATGCTTTCCTTTGACCATACATCGTGCCATTTCAAGTAGAGTTCTATTTTTACGCTCGGCAACACCATTTTGTTGAGGTGTATATGGCACCGTACATTGGTGTGAAATACCTCTTTCACGAACAAAAGCATTAAACTCATGTGACATGTATTCACCACCACGATCCGTGCGTAGAGTCAAAAGTTTTTGTGAAGAAAAATTTTCAGCCATAGCTAAAAATGCTTTGAAGCAAGAAAATACCTCATTCTTTGCTTTCATAGGATACACCCATGTATGGCGAGTAGCATCATCAATGAAGGTAACAAAATATACATGCTTCCCAAAAGATGGAGTCTTGACTGGACCACATACATCACTATGAACAAGTTGCAATTTTCTTGTAGTGTGTGTATGGCTATCTTTTGGAAAAGAAGCACAATGCATTTTTCCAAGAATGCAACCTTCACATGCATGCTTTTCAATGAACTCAAGTGTAGGCAAGCCAATAACCATGTCCTTCTTTTGCAAGTAGAGCAAACTATTGAAGTTCAAGTGACCAAAACGAGCATGCCAAAGCTCCATTTCAGCCATGGAGGAAGTATGAGCAACTAAAGCATTCGAGGCAGCCCTCTTGTATGTATCCATGCGATACAAACCATTACATAATGTACCGGACATCACAATAACATCACCATTGCTGAAATCATGAACCATACACTTATCATCAACAAAGTGTACATGAAGTCCAGCTTTGGCAATCAACAGAACTGAAATTAAGTTCTTCTTGATACCGGGCACATACAATGCATTTTTCAAGAGAATCACACCTCCATTTGCAGCCGTAAGCTCGATTTCTCCTACTCCAATGATAGGATAAGAGGTATTGTTTGCACACACCACATGTCCTCCTTTAGGTGCATCTTTCAAAGAGGTAAAAAATATTTTGCATGATGTTATGTGCTTTGAAGCACCACTATCAAAAAACCAATCTGAATCAGCCTCACTCAAAACTATACATTTAGAATGTAAAAAAGCATCATAATGACATGTAACAACACATGCCCAAAAATCTTGAGCCATGTTAGCTTCATCATTCTTTGCATTTGCTAAATTTTCAGCAATAGACATGCCCGATTCCTTCTTCTTTTCATTGCGTTTAGCAAGGTTTCTACACTCATCAATAGTATGACTAGCCTTCCGGCAATATTTGCATCTCTTGTTCTTTTGCAAATCACCATCATTAGAGGAATGAGTGGAAGAGGAAGCTTGAGGCTTTGGTTTTGACGAACCCAAAGCTAAACCATACTTGCTTTTCCCCTTTTGTGAGATAGCAAGTGCTTGCGTTCCCTCAATCAAACCACTCCTATTCACTCTAGATTGCTCTTCTTGCAAAAGAAGAGACACAACCTCATCAAATGCATACATATTAGGATTTCCTTTTGCAACCAAACGAAGTGTAGTAACAAAGCTTTGAAAAGATTTTGGTAATCCTTTCAACAATGTAGAAATGAGTGATGCATCTGGAATAATCTTATCTATGTTTGCCAATTGCTCTTTCAAGTCCTTGATGCGTGTCAGATACACATCCACTGACTCATTTTCAGCCATACATACATCCTCAAGTTGCTTCCTCAAGTATGCA
>CM035412.1:152016419-152028919 GCA_020310875.1 Ceratopteris richardii
ATAGATAGATAGATAGATAGATAGATAGACGGAGAGATAGATGTTGGAGCAAGTCTATGACAAGCCTTAGTATTGGCTTGAGTCTCACAAAGTCTTAGAAGAAGCTTTTAAAAAGAAGACTAGTGTAAAGTTCATTGTGAACTACCTCTTGTAACTTTTGAAGAGTTTACTTAATGTAAAAGTAAGAGAATCTTAGTGGTTGAGTCCACTTGATCAAAGAATGGAAAGAGGAGCCACGAATTCGTGATTTGTGGTAGGTAGAGAATCAAATCAATCATTGATTGATTGGAGAGTGATTGAGGGAAGTTAGCCTCCCAAACTCAACTATAAATAGATGGCAGTTTTAGTCGTGGTTAGAGAGACCTATGTGAAGACCTCCAAGAGCTGAGCTTTATGCCATATCAAGGTGTGATTACAAGGCACACATATGTATCAGTAAGTCATTGTATTGTACAAGAAATATACTTTCATTTTCATGATTATTTGGTTTCATCTTTCCATGTTCTTGTGAAATGTACTACTCACTACCATTACTCTCAGTTTTCTCAGTCAACTTGCAGAGATGTTTTCTCTGAGCTTGGTGCATCATTTTCAGTGATTTAACTTGGTAAAGTTAGCTCTATAAGTCTACTATATGCTCATAAATTTTCATGTCATTTGAATGTTGCAATCTTCAGTTATGTTCATTTGAAGTCAACAGGGTCTGTTCATCTTCACTTCTCTGTCAGGTACCCGACTTTTTCACTCATCTTGTCAGAGCCATTTCTCAGTGGTTACTTATCCAAATTCAGTGATTTAAAGCTTGTTGGATTCACCTTACTGTCTAGTATAACCATAAAAAGTTTCATAATCATTGGATGTCTACACATTGAGTTATGGTGATTTTTCTGTTCACTGGTCTATTTCTGTAGCAGCCCGTGAAAATCGGGATGATGTCATCACTTGTTAAAACTCATTCTCAGTGTGTGGTTCATTATTTTTGATGAGATTACTCTTGAAAGTTAGCTCTTTAAGCTACCTAGACTTCCACAAGAGGAATTAAGCTAATTGCTGTTGTGCTCAGAGAATTATGTAAAACTATGGATAGGTGTATGAACCAAGAATAGCAAGTTTTCACCTCTGAGCTAACTCCAACTTATCTGTTTTGATCTATCTTTTTGAGAGTGATCTTCCAAGGTACATAGGGTGTCTAATACATCCATTGGCAAGCTAAAAGGGCCCACCATATACTCCTAGAGTTCATTTGGCTGGTGTAGATCAAGGATTTTGCAACACCTCTTCATCTTCAAGCACATACCTATCCATCTCTTCACAGTGGTATCAGAGCAAGGTTGGACAACATGGCAGATGGATTTCCTTCATCAATTGAAAAATTGGACAGAGGTAACTACTCAGCTTGGTCATTAAGAATGGAAGCTTATCTCCAAGGTAGAAGTTTATATGGTTATGTGGCTGGAGATGAAGTTATGCCAAGTTTCAGGAACAAAAGTCAACCAACACAAGAAGAGCAAGAAAGATTGAGCACATGGTGCTCCAAGGATGCACTTGCAAGGTCTTATCTCCTCAACTCTATCTCAGATTTTTTGTTGCCTCACATTAGAATTTGTAAGACATCTCAGGAAGTGTGGGATGCACTTGAAGCTTTCTTTTCTTCAAGTACCAAAGCTAGGAAGCATCAACTATGGCTGGATTTCACAACTCTCAAGAAGGCTCCCAAACAAAATGTGACTGGTTTTGTCACAAAGCTCAAGGACATAGCGGATCAGTTGGGAAGCATTGGAGAGGTAATAGATGAAGAGAAAATTGTAAGGCAGGTCATCAATGGCTTGAAGGCAGATGATAAGTGGGAAGCATTCACCATAGCTATGGATTTGTACATGGACATGCATGTACCTGATTTCAACACACTCATTGGACAACTACTTACTCAAGAGGCAAAGCTTATAAAAAATGGAGAAAGCTCTAAAGGTAATCAATCTTCAGCTTTATACACGGATAAAAGCAAGTCTAAAGATAACAAAGGAAAGGCAAAGAAAGTGGATGATGAAGCAGGTACATATCAAGCTAACTATGCAGGTAGAGGAAGACATGGCAGAGGTAGAGGAAGAGGAGGTAGACAAGGCAGGGGGAGATCCCAAGACTCCAACTCATGTTCTATTTGTGGATTAACTAATCATACAACTGAAAATTGCTTTAGGAATTCCAGGAATCAAAGAGGCAGAGGATACAATAGAGGAAGTTATGGCTACTCAAGAGGAAGGTTCAACAACTACCATGGCAACTACAACAACTACAATCATTCAAACTATCAAGGAGGCTACAAAGGAAGGAGAGACTACAATAACTACACAGAAGACTCAAACAAAGAGGATTCATTATTGATCATGAACATGGCTATGCCACAAGGTAAATCTGATGAGCATGTTTTCTACATAGATTCAGGTTGTTCAAATCATGTGGCAGGAAATGTGGCACTCCTATCAGATTTAGAAGATCCAAGGAATAAGCATGAGGTACAAACAGGAGATGATACAAAACATCCTGTGGAGAAAATAGGCAATGTCAAAGCACCTGATGGAAACATCAACCTACTCAGTAAGGTACTCTATGTCCCTACCATTACAAAGAATTTGATAAGTGTTGGGCAGATAGTAGAGAAAGGGTTGCAAGTCAGGTTCACAAAAGCAGGAGCATTTGTTGAAGATCCAAGTCAAGGATTCAGAAGAATTGCAAAAGGTGAAAAGAGAGGTAGATTGTTCACATTTGAATTACAGGACACTAGAAACATTGCTCTCTTTAATTATGGTAGTCAGACACTCACAGAATTGGAAGTATGGCACAAAAGGTTAGCACATATTGGTGAAAGGTCATTAAAGCAAATCTGCAGGGACCAAAGTGTACTTGGACTCCCTAATTTGTCAAAACAACATATGATTTATAAGTGTAGTGCATGTCAATTTGGAAAGTCTCACAGGTTACCATTCATGAAGAAAGGTTATATGCATGGAGATCTCTTGGAGTTGGTTCATACAGATGTATGGGGACCTAGCAAGGAAGCTTCAATATCTGGATCAAGGTATTATGTTTCCTTTATTGATGATTGCAGCAGATGGACTATCCTATTCTTTATGAAACACAAAGATGAAGTTTTTTCATGTTTCAAAAGATATTTGGCTCTTGTTGAGAACCAAACAGGTAAATCACTAAAAAGGCTAAGGTCAGATGGAGGGGGAGAATACTTCTCCCATGAGTTTGATTCTTTTCTTCAAGAAAGAGGAATCAAAAGAGAGGTAACTACAAGGTACACTCCTGAGCAAAATGGAGTGGCAGAAAGGAGGAATAGGACAATTGTTGAAGCTGCAAGGTCTATGTTAAATGAAAAGCATTTACCTAATTACTTATGGGCTGAGGCTGTATCTATAGCCACTTACTTGATTAACAGGTTGCCTTCAAAATCCCTTGATGGGATGACTCCATATGAGGCTTGGAATGGAAGAAGACCAAGCTTAGATCATTGTAAAATTTTTGGATGTATTGCTTTTGCTCATGTTCCTTCACAGGTTAGAGGCAAGATGGATCCAAAGGCAGAAAGGTGTGTATTTATTGGATATGACAACAATCAAAAGGGCTACAGGTTATACAACCCTACCAACAAAGGATTCTTGGTAAGCAGAGATGTAGTTTTTGATGAGAACAATTCATGGTATGAAGATTCATGCAGGAAGATCAATTTACCATATGATCTTGAAGAAGATTTTCCAAAGCTTGGTAGAGAACAATCAAAGATTGAAGAACAAGACACCTCAGAGGATGATGAAGAATCTCACATGGAAAAGATCAAAGCATGGAAGTCTAAAGGTAAAGCAAAATTGCAGGAACTTGGACATGAGGCAGAATCATCACATCATGGCCTAAGAAGATCTATGAGGGAAAAGAAAAAACCAGAAAGGTATGGGTTTGACACCTCATTAGTAACTAAACATTCTATCTACATAGCACAGGACATAAACCAACAGGAGCCATCATCATTTGAAGAGGCCAAAGCAAAAACAGAATGGAAGCATGCAATGAAGGAAGAGATTGAAGCACTTGAGGAAAACAACACTTGGGATTTGGTGCCCAAGACTTCATCCATGAAGGTAATAGGCTCAAGATGGGTCTATAAACTCAAGAAGAATTCTGATGGTTCAATTAACAGGTATAAGGCAAGGCTTGTGGCAAAAGGCTTTGCACAAACTCAGGGAATTGATTATGAGGAGACTTTCTCTCCTGTGGCAAAGATGCCTACTATTAGGGTTTTGCTTAGTATTGCCTCTTCCAAGAATTGGAAGATACTTCAACTAGGTGTAAAGAATGCATTCTTGAATGGTTGGATAACAGAAGAGGTATATATGGCACAACCACCTGGTTTTGAGAATCAAGTTTATCCTGATTATGTGTGTAAACTTAACAAAGCATTGTATGGTCTCAAGCAAGCTCCAAGAGCTTGGAATTTCAGGCTTGTTTCATTCTTGCAGGACAAAGGCTTTCAACCAAGCAAGGCAGATCCTTCACTCTTTATTAAAAAGAGTAATTCCGAGGTCATCTACCTATGTGTATATGTAGATGATATTATATTGACAGGAAATGATGCAGATGGTATGAAGAAGATCAAAGATCAGATGAGAGAAGAGTTCAAGATAAGTGATTTGGGTTCACTTACCTACTTCCTAGGTTTGGAAGTTGTCTACAAAGATCATGGTTTGTTTCTCACTCAAAGAAAGTACATTAAGGACATGTTGGCAAAATTCAAGATGCAAGATTGTAAGATTGCAGGCACTCCAATGGAGGTCAATCACAAATTGAGCTCACATGAAGGTGAACTCATAGAGGACATCACATCATATCAAAGTCTAGTGGGTAGTCTCAACTATGCCACATTGACAAGAGTAGATATATGTTACAGTGTGAGTGTGCTAAGTCAATTTATGCACACTCCAAGGAAACCACATATGGATGCTGCCAAAAGGATTCTCAAGTATCTCAAAGGAACCATAAATGAAGGACTTTATTATCCTTATGTATCTGATTTAGGTTTGAAGCTATTTTCTGATGCAGATTGGGCTGGCTCCAAGGAAGATAGAAGGAGCACTTCACGTTATCTTACCTTTGCAGGTTCAAAGCTTATTTCATGGTCATCCAAGAAGCAACCCACAGTTGCTCTCTCTTCTACTGAAGCTGAATATAGAGGTCTTGCCATAGCTACACAAGAAGCTATGTGGATGAAGACATTATTCAAAGATCTTGGATTGGAGTTTGGAACTCCAACTATTTCTGGTGACAATATGAGTTCTATTCATTTGGCTGCTAATCCTATTTTTCATGCAAGGACTAAACATATTGAAGTTCATTATCACTATGTACGAGAGAAGGTTCTAAGCAAAGAGATTCAAATATCATATGTTTCCACTCATCAACAATGTGCAGATATTCTAACCAAAGCATTGGATGGTACAAAGCTTTGCAAATTCAAGGCTATGATTGGTTTGCAGGTAATCTTGGAAGATTGAAGACCTCAAGCATACTTGGCTTGAGGGGGAGCTGTTGGAGCAAGTCTATGACAAGCCTAAGTATTGGCTTGAGTCTCACAAAGTCTTAGAAGAAGCTTTAAAAAGAAGACTATGTAAAGTTCACTTGTGAACTACCTCTTGTAACTTTTGAAGAGTTTACTTAATGTAAAAGTAAGAGAATCTGAAGTGGTTGAGTCCACTTGATCAAGAATGGAAAGAGGAGCCACGAATTCGTGATTTGTGGTAGGTAGAGAATCAAATCAATCATTGATTGATTGGAGAGTGATTGAGGGAAGTTAGCCTCCCAAACTCAACTATAAATAGATGGCAGTTTTAGTCGTGGTTAGAGAGACCTATGTGAAGACCTCCAAGAGCTGAGCTTTATGCCATATCAAGGTGTGATTACAAGGCACACATATGTATCAGTAAGTCATTGTATTGTTGTTGAGCCCATAAAAGTCATGTTGGTCAAAGTCAACTGCAGTCAAAGTCAACGGTCAAAGTCAACTGGTCAAAGTCTACAAGGTCAAAGGTGAAAGTCAATAGGTGCAAAGTCAAAGTGCAGGTGTCAAAGTGCACAGGTAGTGCACAATGCATTATCCACAAAGGGTAAATTGGAGAAAATAGGTTGCAGGTTGCAGAGGTACTTTCTCTAATTTCCCTAAGGTTCAAAGTGTGTTTTAAAGTGTTTTGGAAGGTTCAGGTGAACCCCCCTTATGTGCAAAAGTGAAGAATTAAAAGGAAATGTGAAGGCATGTGAAGCGGCAAAGTGTACGCACAGGTGAAAGTATGGCCCCCCCATTAAAATTTTTGGTTTTAGACTAAAGTCACTACAGGACAAAACAGTGAGTAGTTGGCTGCCACTTGTGAGAGCCATCTTGGGACATCAAAGTGAGCACCAAGATTCACTTGCAGTTAGGAGCGTACGTGATCGGCACACTCAAATCAAGGAAGAGCCATTCTTGGACCAAGGTTAGAGTAAGCAAGAGAGCATAGGCTAAGTGGAGCAAGAGAGGGAAGTGCAAGAGTCACCAGAGTACGTCGCACAGAAGTGGAAGTGCAAGGTGCATAGAGAGTGACCAAGGATTTTGGTGCAGAGAAGTGCTAAGCTATAGTTCCCCTAAGTATCTCAAGGTCCTTTGGCAGTGTACGCTTGCCGACAGCAGGTATTCACTCCTCCCCCTTTGTGGAAGCTTGGTGCAAGGTGTGCACAAGGAGAAGCTTGAAGCAGGTGGAGGTTTGTTGCAGAGGAGGTCGGCAGCAAGAGGACATTGGGATATTGGATATTTTGTAATTGGGCACTCTGCGGGATTGTGCACAGAGGTATTGGTGTATCTTGTATTTCAAACATTGTACTTTTCTTACTGTAATCAATCAAACGGCAGAGACTTCCAAGGTGTATTTTCTCTTTTGGTCCTTCCATTTTCTCCTACAAACCCTCAAACTCCTTCTTGTCAAAGAATCCCCCAACAAATTTGGCACGCCCGGTGGGACTTCCAAGGAGCTTTGAGCATAGGAGGCTATATATTGCCATTGGAGGACAATATTCCAGTGTCGACAACATTACTCCAGTGGGCCAAAAGGTGCATACTTTTATCAAGTGTCTCATTTTAAGTGGACTATGCATAGCTCATGACCGCGACCCGGTCACAAACCTTGAGAATCAAGTGCAAGCAGACAAGAAGAAAGACGAACAGAAGATCATCGAATCCACTTTCATCGACTCCATCGGTAGGAAGCATGGCAGGACAGGTGGACCTAGAAATCTTGCTCTCCAGATTAAACATAAAATTTCCCTCCTTCAGGGGCTTAGCCCAGGAGGACCCAGATGAGCATATTCGACAATTTCTTGCATTATGTAAGACTAGGGGGCTAATGGGTAGGGAAGATGCTTTCTTGATACTCTTCCCAGCCACATTGGAAGGACTGGCAGACAAGTGGTTCAGCCAGTTTGCTGAAAACCACTTTACCACTTGGGATTTGATGAAGGATGCTTTTAGAAATCAATTCCAGCAGGGGAACACAGCAGAGATTATCATAGAAGAGCTAGAGAACTTGAGATTGGGTCCAGAAGAAAAGTTCCCAGAATTTGTGACCAGAGCCAAAGCACTAATGGCCAAACTACCAGATCCACCCCATGATTTTTTTGTCAAGAAATGGTTAGCCAAGCCCCTACCAGTAGCCACTCAATGCAAAATAAAGGAATTAGTATTACCTACAGCCTCCATAGAGGAGTTCATCACCACGGCTACAAGACTGGAGCAAATAAGGCACCAATATGGGACAACTTCTTCACCACCAACATATGGTACAGACATGGAGGATCCAGTGACCCAGCTGAGGAGGGAGTTGGAGGGCTTAAAGAGAAATAAGCCCTACAAAGAGGAGGAGAGTGCTGTGGCTCAATTGAGAAGGGAGATTGAAGCACTCAAGCTCCAAAAGGAAGAGGAAGCCCAAGCAGAGAAATTAGCTCAGCTGCGACAGGAGTTGCAGGAGCTCAAAGGAGGGGGCATCAAGAGTGGTCTTTGGTGTTCCATGTGCAGCAAACAAGGGCATATAGTAAGTGAGTGTCCTCTGCTAAGTGTAACTTGTCAATTATGCAGGAAGGTTGGCCATGAGGCCCATGAATGCCAATCAAGGGGAATACCTGCAACGACATACTGGACACAAGGAGGACCCCCAACAACCACAAATGTGATGGCTGTTGCACAAAATCAAGGTAACAACTATAATCCTAGACAAGGGAATAATTTTGGAAATGGGCCTAGGAGGCCAATCATCTGTTTTAGGTGTGGAGAATGCGGGCACTATCAAAGTAGGTGCACCCTACCAGAAAATGCCCCCCCTTGCAGAAACTGCCCAGAGGCCAGAGACCACTACACAATTTGTTGTCCTAAGAATCAAGCCTCTTCATCTGGGCCCCACATTCAAATGATTTCCGTGCAGGAAGAAGAAATGGCAAATCAAGTTAAGGTGCCATCACCATCTACCAGGGTGGTGCAGTTAGAGGAAATTGACTCTTTTACTGTGCAAACAAGAAGCAAGGGGAAGGCTCCAGTGGACATGGGTCAAGAATCATTGATTAATGGATTAAACAGAGACAAAGGTGTGTCTGAAGACCAAGCCACCACAAGTGCAGACACAAGGCAAAAGGAAAATTGCACAGGTACCAGTGATGCCATAGGACATGCATTCAGCAGGGCTCATGAGGAGTTGGATAAGTCAAATGGAGCCCAAGCTCTTAAGGAATCAGAAGCCTCCAGACTGCTCAAGTCCATGAAAAAGGAGGTTAGTATTTTTGATTTAATAAGGATGGATGGGAAGTTCAGGTCAGAACTCTTGCAGATAATTGATGAAATGTCCACAACAAGCTTAGTGGCAAAAGCTGCTGTTATGCATAAAGATAAATATGTAGGGGAAGCACCCCTCACAGATTACAAGAGCCCTCGGCTAACCATTTCTATTAAAGGTCATGAGTTTCAAGGAGTTATTGTGGATGGTGGTTCTGGCATTAACTTGATGCCTGAATATACCATGAAAAAGATTGGACTATACCCTTCACAACCTGCCAACTTCACTGTAACAATGGCAGACCAAAGCATAGTAAGGCCTATGGGAGTGGTTCCTGGAGTCCCAGTCAGGATACAAGGTACTATCTTTAACTTGGACTTTGTTGTTTTAAAGGCTGCCACAGGTAGAAGGAAGCTTCCCACTGTTAATTGGGAGACCTTGGTTAAGGCATGCCAATGTGCTGCATGATTGGGGCAAGGACACAATGTGGGTAAAGCAAGAGGGAAAAGAGTTGCAGCAGATAATTTTAGAAGAAGGCCCAGATAATCAGAAAAATACTAGCATGATGCAGACAATCGGTATTTGTATGGAAGAAGAAGTGGTGGACAACCCAGAAGCAGACCTATTTGAAAGAGCAGATTTATATGAAGATGAAAACATGTTGGCTTGGCTCCATGCAGAAGACCCATCCTCCTGCTATGGAATTTTTCCAAACTCATGTATAGAAAAAGCATATGAAGAAAAAGAGGAAATCACTCAGGTTGAAACAGTAGCAGTCAAAGGCCATAGCAAAGCGAAGAAAAGCAAAGTCCTTACATGCAGCAGTGATAAAGCTACTCAAATTCATATATCAATGGCCACTTTTTTATGGATTCTGGTATGGCTATCATCTGTTATTTCAATTCTTATGGTAGCAAGTGCAGGGCTTTACAAGAATGTGGAAGTTGCTACTGCCAGTATTTGGGAACATAGGGTTCCTCTGGATGAAGAAGCTAGAGTAGTAAAATTAAAATTTTGCAAATCATATCATAAAGTTGCTGGAGGAGATAACATTCTAATGAAGGATTTAGGGTACCCCTCTCAGATGGCCAGGGTGCCCCAGGAGAAGACTAAAGCAATGAAGTGCAGTACAAATGCAGATTATGGAGGAGTCTCTCTCAGTCAACAATACAAGGCTCAAGGCCTACTATCAAGCCAACTGAAGTTTTATGGATCACCTGGACCCTGCAAAAATTGTCCAGGTTGTACATAGTCTTCTCTCGTCATTTTTACTTAAGTTTTAGTAGTTTTCTTATCCATTTCATGCTTGTTTCTTGAGGTTTTAGCAAATTTAGCAGTCATTTCATCCACTTTGCAAAGGCACAAATTTTGGAATTTTTTAGAAATTTTTTCAGATTTTTTCAGGCATTTTTTTTGGACTTTTTCTAGTATTGTCGCCTTTTTCATGTGACTTTTATTGCCCAATTTTAGGAATAAATGGAGGATCTCTGTGGTTTGATGAAGGATTTTAGGCTCAACATGTAGAAAATTTCATCAGAATTTTTCAGAATTTTTTGGCCAATTTTTGGCATTTTTTTCAGATTTTTCCTTGATTTTTCTCTAAATTGGGCTACTTAAAAATATATTTTAAAAAAAAAAAAAAAAAAAAGAGACCCCTAGGGAATTTGCGGGTTCCCAAAAAAAAAAAAAAAAAAAAAAAAAACAAAAATCCCCCCAGCCCCCCCCCTCCCCCCCCCCCCTCCCCCCCCCCCCTCCCACCCCCCTTCCCCCCCCCCCCCCTCCCCCCCCCCTCCCACCCCCCTCCCCCCCTCCCCCCCCCTCCCCCCCCCTCCCCCCCCCCCCCCTCCCCCCCCCCCCCCTCTCTCTCCCCCCCCCCCCCCCCCCTCCCTCCCCCCCCTTCCCCCCCCTTCCCCCCCCTTCCCCCCCCCCCCCCCCCCTTCCCCCCCCCTTCCCCCCCCCTTCCCCCCCCCCCTCCCCCCCCCCCGCCCGCCCGCCCGCCCGCCCGCCCGCCCCCCCGCCCGCCCGCCCGCCCGCCCCCCCGCCCGCCCCCCCTCCCTCCCCCCCCTTCCCCCCCCTTCCCCCCCCCCCCCCCCCCCCCCCTCCCCCCCCCCTCCCACCCCCCTCCCCCCCTCCCCCCCCCTCCCCCCCCCCCCCCTCCCCCCCCCCCAACTCCCCCCCCCCCCCCCCCCTTCCCCCCCCCCCCCCCTTTTTCCCCCCCCCCCCCATTCTGCCAGCGCCCCCCCCCCCCCCTCCCCCCCCCCCCCCCCCCCATTCTGACAGCCCCCCCCCCCCCCCCCCCACTCCCCCCCCCCCCCTTCCCCCCCCCCCCCCCCCCCATTCTGCCAGCGCCCCCCCCCCCCCCTCCCCCCCACCCTCCGCCCCCCCCCCCCCCCCCTTTCCACCCCCCCCCCCATTCTGCCAGCGCCCCCCCCCCCCCCCCCCATTCTGACAGCCCCCCTTCCCCCCCCCCCCCTTTCCCCCCCCCCCCCCCCCCCCCCCCCCCCCCCATTCTGCCAGCGCCCCCCCCCCCCCCCCCCCCCCCATTCTGACAGCCCCCCCCCCCCTCTCCCCCCCCCCCCCCTTTATTTTCTTTTTATTATTATTATTATTTTTTTTTAATTTATTTATTTATTTTATTTTATTTTATTTTTATTAATTTTTCTCTTTTATTTATTTTATTTTATTGTATTTTCTTCTTAAGAGCGATCATTTTTATTTTTATTTTTATTTTTATTTTTATTTTTATTTTATTTTCCTTTTTTTTTTTTTTTTTTTTTTCATGGCTCAAAGCTATTGGCTCTGGATTGTGCCTCGATTGGCCGTTTTTTACAAAAATGGAGTCATTTTCATGTTTTTTGGCACCTATGAACTCAGTTTTTGAATTTCGTTTTACAAATTCCCACTTTTTGTATGACTTTTGGTCTGAAACCACATGTTTTGAACACCTTTATCACATGTTTTTATTTCACAACATTGTCCAAATGATCTATTCTCACCTTGTCTTACCTTATGTTTAATAATCTCCCATATGTACCCTCTGTAGCCCTCCGGGTTGTTCACATTAGCCTCCTCCCGACCCCTATTCCTACTCCCCATCCCTCCCTTTACCAATATGCCCAGCCACATCCTTTCCCCTCCCTACCCCATCCATATTCACACCCTCAGCCCTCCCTTCCCCTTCCTTTCTCCCCTTCCATTGCCCCCCCTTTTTTGCTTTTCCATTCCAAAATCCCACTTTTGGTTCTTCTCTGGGGCTTGTTCTCTCCTGCTTTTGGTGCTTTTGGTGGAATTGGTTGCTGCTCAGATGTCCTATTCAAGTTTTGCGGCTCTTCAAAGTTTTAGCTATAGCTCTCCGGGACGGAGCGCACATTAGGTGGTGGGCAACTGTTGAGCCCATAAAAGTCATGTTGGTCAAAGTCAACTGCAGTCAAAGTCAACGGTCAAAGTCAACTGGTCAAAGTCTACAAGGTCAAAGGTCAAAGTCAATAGGTGCAAAGTCAAAGTGCAGGTGTCAAAGTGCACAGGTAGTGCACAATGCATTATCCACAAAGGGTAAATTGGAGAAAATAGGTTGCAGGTTGCAGAGGTACTTTCTCTAATTTCCCTAAGGTTCAAAGTGTGTTTTAAAGTGTTTTGGAAGGTTCAGGTGAACCCCCCTTA
>CM035412.1:152043919-152083919 GCA_020310875.1 Ceratopteris richardii
CACGATTTTCATTCAAAATCGTCTTTTTTGGGAAGTGCTCAGAATCGCGATTTTCATAAGTGCTCAGCATTCACAAAATCCTGATTTTTATAGTTGCTCAGCATCACGATTTTCATGATCCCTCAAAATCAGCATCGTGATTTTCAGACCCTCAAAATTGCAATTTTCACACAAAATTGTGATTTTTCCAAAAGGTCCTTTTTGCCTGTTTTGACCCCCAACAGCTTGATTTGACATAATGTTTTCATCAAAAGTCCATTTTTTGAGCTCTATAGCTCGTTGGAAAGCTCGTTTTATAATAATAATGTGTTGATTTTCAGGTATGCTAATTTGAAGTTGACCCTCAGGTGGGACTAGGAAACCAAGGGGACTCCAAAGGATTTTGAACCATACCAAGGGGAAATTTTGGACTCTTAACCAAACCTTATGAACCTAAGATCTGGTAGACATCTAGGCAAGGATAGACAAAGCGTTAGATCTTCTAAGGCAAGTGTCAACCATACAGCTAAGTCTTGGGCACAACAACTAAGTGGTTATCCTTACATACTAAGTTCAGACACAAGCGATTTAGAAATGTCTTTTGGCATGGGGAAACCTGTAGGTAACTCTGGCACTGCCTATCTACAAACACCAAAAGGTCCATATAAGGCAGAATTGGAGTATATCAAGACCAACTGATTAGGTGCTCGCATCTATGAGGATGGCCTAAGGCGATCAGTGGTCCAAGTAAAAAATCCAGATCAACCCCTTGAATACCCTGTAGTCAAGTTCTAAGAGGGTTCATACATTGATAAGAAAGGAACCATGTATGTGGTTACTAACTTACAAAACACGACATATGAGTTTGGCAACATCATTCCTAAGAATGAGATAGGAGACTTAGCGCAAGGAGATGTAGAACGAGAACCCAAGACTCCTCAAGGCAAATCTATCTTGACAAGAGTAATCACACCAGAGTGGGTTTCCCAAGAAAATAAAAGCATAGAACTATTCTTAAATAAAGAAACGGAGGAAGCCTTTTAGAGATTCAAGCTAGATCAACCTAGCCAATTGGGCATAGTCATCATCTATGAGTTCAAGGATCTAGAGACACCAGGCAAGGTTGTCTATTTTGATGACACCTCGTGAAGAATGTTCTTGGTAACAGAACATGATAGACACACATATACTTGGAAGAGTGAGTTGATCTTCCCTCCACCAAGATCCAATGTTTCACATGGCCTCCAAGGTGTAGGATCATCAAAGGCTCATGAAAACCAGAGGGAAAGAGCCAGAGAGGCCCGAGGTAAGTTTTACACACAATGTGGGTAGAGACAGATCAAGAATGGAAGGTGAAAGACATGAAAGAGAGAGACATCAAGCATAAAGACATCAAAGAGATGAACATGATTTTCCATTGCTGAGACCCCGTGAGCACCCAAGAACCCTTAGACCTTCTCAAGTGATCAAGACAATGAAGAACTATTTTGACGGGTCAGGAGATCCTTATGATCATGTGGCCGAGTTCAAACAAGTGTTAAGAGCTGAACAGGTTGAGGATTTGTTCACCCAATTCAAGGCATTTGGGTTGACTCTTAAGGGCACTCCCTTAGCTTGGTTTCAACCCCTGAATAGTCACAACTATCGAGATATAGATCAGCTGCTAGAGGAATTCATTGTAGAATTTTCCAAGAGTGGTATCAGGCATAACACATCATCCTTGATCCACAGCTTCAAGCAGACACCCCAAGAAACTGTGTGACTAGTAGGAAGAAGGTTCAGACAGTACATAGAAAGATGCCCTATTTCAGAATTACCCACACCGACCAAACAAGTGGCCTTGTTTTTAGATGGCTTGCTAAACACAAAGTTGAGATCATATGTGTACTTGAAAGAGCCCAGATCCATAGAAGAGTGTGTGCAGATATGCATTGAGATAGAAGATAACTTGGGCAAGGAGTTAGGATTGTCCAAACTCTATAAGGATTCTGATAGTTCTACTAGTCATACTTTGAGAGTTTCCACAAAAATAGATGAGATAGCCGAGCAAGTTGCCAAGAAGCTAGGAGTCCAAAATAGACAAACACCAAGAGTCACCTCAATGAACCGGTGTTATACTTGCGGAGGGGACCACATGGCTCAAAAGCTTATGTCAGTGATTCCATGGATGAGGGAGCACCTCCTTCAATTCAACAGTACTCTCAAGAGTTCTTGCGGGAAATACAAGAAGAGAAACGGGCCAAGGAAAAGGGTAATCCCCCTCCTATTCCTAAGATTTACGATCTTCATGATCAATTCCCCAAAGAAATTCCGTCTATGGAGACCAAATAGAGCAACAAGAAGATGAAAGATTAGATTCTTGAATCTTATTCTTTACAAGAGTTGCCACAATTCACAGGCCCATGGGAGTCTGAATCTCTTCGTATCAGAGCTCCCACAATATTGGTAAGAAATGAAGACTCCGT
This sequence comes from Ceratopteris richardii, assembly GCA_020310875.1. Lineage (NCBI taxonomy): Eukaryota > Viridiplantae > Streptophyta > Polypodiopsida > Polypodiales > Pteridaceae > Ceratopteris > Ceratopteris richardii. The sequence goes on from CM035412.1 coordinate 152,046,364, forward strand.
GGTTCCAAGGAACACTGATGTCATGAAGAACACTAAGCTTCAGTGTCATCTCACCATAGAAGAGCTGCTAAAAGTAAAACCCAAATATGGAATCATGTGAAGGATCAGGTTCTAGAACTTGATTCCAAAATGCCAAAAGTAGGCTATAAACAAAAAGTTCTAGAGATACCTCTCGATAAAATAGGAGACATGAGTAAAGGGGAAGAGGGTAATACTTATATTCCAATCACCTACCAAGGTTACACAACCAAAGTGATCATAGATTCAGGTGTTGGTGTTGCGATTGCAACCACTTCCTTGTGGAAGCAATGGAGCAAGCCCGCATTGAGACCAACTAGAATGAAGCTTCAAATGGTTGATGGCCATATTGAGAGACCTCTAGGATTGCTTGAAGGGATAACTCTAACCACTTGTGGTGTAGAGTTCGAACATACATTTGCTATATATGACTTTGAGAAAAATAATGTCTATGAGATGATCCTAGGAAGACCCTTCCTACGACAACTAAAAATAGTACAAGATTGGGGAACCAACTCCTTGTACTTGCAACACTTAGGGGTCACCACCAAGGTCAATCTAAAAGACTACACATTCAGAGATGTACCACCCCTATAGTGGAATCCTATCCATAAAGAGAAAGAAGTGTCTATCTCTGTGCATTCTAGAAGTTCACCTGAACCATCATGGATGCATGAAGATACTCACTTGTGGATGTGCAAAGTTGTAGACGAAGAGGAAAGGTGCTTAAAGGCAAGAGAAGAAGGAACTTCCCCACGAGAAAGATGAGTTAGAGACCTAGCCTACACCTCGATAATCTTTCCAGATGAGGAATTTGAGCCTCATGGTTGGGCAGAAATCTTGGCCACCATGGACATTGCTGTCAACGAAGAACAATGGACACCTCATTGTGATGAGGAGGGCTATGATATTTCAGTGCTCATGTGTCAGCCCTTGCTAGAAGAACGTGACCCTACTAATGTCATAGAAGAGAAAGAGAATGACAATGATCTAGAGTCTATTGTGATGGATAGTTGCTTTAATTCAGAAAAGCACTATCTAGAAGATGTATGCGTATTTAACCAAAAAGAAGAAGAACCTCTAACAATTATCTAAAATGGTAAATTCAAAGGATGGAAGTGAGATCAGCCAAAAGAAAAAGAAAAGAAAAGCAGTAAAACAAGAAGAGGAGGAATCATTGTTTGAAGTACCAGAAAACTTCAAGAAATATGAAGTTGAAGACCAGAACAAAACTGCAGGTGAACAAAACTATACCAATACTGAGCAAGAGGGCTTAGGCATGGTATATGCTGTGAAGAAGTTTAGACACTACCTATTGGCCAATAAGTTCAAGTTTTTCACTGATCATCAAGCTTTATTATATTTGTTCAATAAACCATGCAATACAGACCATTTAGTAAGATGGTTCCTCTTACTAATGGAATATGACTTTGAAGTGGTTGTTAGGAAAGGTAGAACCCACCTTAGGGCCGATCAGCTTTCTCACATCACTTCAGGAGAGTCACCTCAAGGAGTGTCTGATGAGCTACCTGATGCTTATCTGTTCAATTTAGAAGTTGTTCCTAAATGGGCAAATAAGTTGGTACCAGTCCTAACCTTCTTACCCGCAAATAAGAATGTGAAAACATCATGAGAAGAACTTGTAAAATCACAAAACTATAAAATAATGGCACGAAGCATGTACAAACAAGATACAGATGGTGTACTAGCTTGTTCTGTCAAGGATGATGAACATAGCAGTTGGTTGCAACAAGCCCATGAAGGATTTCTAGGAAAGCGGTATTCTAAACAACGAACATTATAGAATCCAAAACGTTTAGGAGTGTATTGGCCTAGCATGGACAAAGAAATACATGAGTGGACTAAGATTTGTCTAGTGTGCCAGGAAAAACCCCCCGTGGTGCATGCTACCCTTTATCACGTGTCATTAATCTAGATTGGAGTGCTCCATTGGTAGAATTTATGCGATCAGGAACATTACCCGAAGAGGCTAGCCTAGCAAGAAGATGAAGCATGGAGCAAGAGGATCAAGACTATGCCTTAGTTGTAGACAACCTATATCGAAGAGGCAAAGATGGTTACTTAAGATTGTGCATTCATGAATCAGATTATTTGAAAATCTTAGAAACTGCCCATAGCAGTGTTGCAGGTGGACATTTTGGTCTTGACCGAGTAAACAAGACCATTCTATTCTCAGGACTTTGGTGGCCCACTCTTCATATGGATGCACATACCTATGTAAAGAAATGTGACACATGCCAACGTGCCCAATATCCAATCAAGAGAGATGAGATGCCCTTGAGGCCAATGATGGGAGGACGTGCATTCTCGAAGTGGGGCATAGACTTTGTAGGTCTTATTAACCCCCCAACTAGAAACTCCCATGCAGAGTACATTATTGTAGCCACAGATTACCTTACAAAGTGGGTAGAAGTAAAAGCCATGACAAAGAATGATGCTCAAACGACGGCTAAATTCTTATTCGAGAATGTGTTCACGAGATATGGACTATTTTTTGGCTAGAATGTGGTGCTACCATTAGACTTCCTAATACGAGCTTTAAAAGTAGCAGAAGAGCATGGGTGGACTAGACATGAGTTGTCCTCTAGGATCTTTGATCTAGAACGTTTAGGTGAGAAGAGGCTACGAGCAACAGCAGGCATCTATGCTGCAAAGAAAAGACAAAGGGCATACTTTGATGCACACATCAAGGATAAAGGATTGAAAGAAGGAGATCTAGTGCTCCTTTATACACTAAAGCAGCATGCCCATAAATTGGAAAAAAGAGGATACAAACCCATGATCATTAATAGAATCTCCACTAGTAGTGGAGTTCATTTGGCAACCCTAGAAGGTGACATCTTAACAAACTATATTAGTGGATGCCGAGTCAAACTATATCAAGAGCCTCTTAGAGAGGATATGCTAATGAGACTCAACACTACTAAGAAGCAAAAAGATGAAGAGTTAAGAGTTAGAGGAGAGGCACAAGCAGAGGCAAGAGAGCATATTCGACAAAATAAGTTAAGGTGACTGGGCCTCGATGTAAACCCCAAAGCCCCAAAATATCACATGGACATGTACCAAAAATCAGGCCTAATTACTTCTCAAATAATCGATCGATGCCCCTTTGTGACCATAGAGGTAGGACGAGGAAAGAGTGTAAGGACTATGAGAGCCTTAATTGACTTAGGTGCAGCAACTAGTGCATTTCGATTTTCATATTGCCAAGACGTGCACTTGAACATCAAGCCCATAGAAGCCTATCTCATAGGTTTGGGAGGTGTGGAAACCCCTTGTTTGGGCGAAGTGGAACTTCCCATCTACCTTCAAGATGTTCCAATGAAAGTCAAAATGCTAGTATGTCACGATGAGGACCTTACAGAACCACTTGTCTTGGGTCAAGATTGGATTTATGACCATGTAGTCAACTTGAACCTAAGAAGTCAACTTCTTCAAGTTTGGGTACATGAACAATACATTACATTAGAATTAGAGAACTGCATGCTCACAAATCTGGGTGTCACACACTCTTAGTTCTTCTAAGACTAATATTATAGAAGAAGATGTTGTGTGTGTCAAAAGATCTATGATGCAGAAGGAGTCAATCATGGAAGGACAGGCTCAAAGGCGAGTGGATCTCTTTTCTTCTTCAAAGACTAATGCAGCCATAACAATTCTACCATGGCAGCAAGTGGAACCATTCAAGACAATTGCTATATCAAATAGAAAGACACCATTCAACAAGAAAGCAATTCTGGGCATGACGTAGATATGGGTCCAAAAAGGAGGACAACCACCAGCCTTGCCCCCACAATTCCCATCTAGGCAAGCCAACCAGGCTAGAAGATGAATGAAGCAATTAGGGCAAGCTCAACCACAAGGTATCCACAAAGTTTGGGTGCCTAAGAAATTAGCTGTCGCTCAACAAGGACAATTACAAATATGGTTACCCAAGAAGCTCTTACATACCCAACGACCTATGCTCTCCCACATGAGAACAATCTCAACAAAGAAGCCACGACGAGGAAAGGGTCAAAACCAAACACCAAGACTAAAAGCCGATTAACTCACCTCTTCAAAAAGAGTCAGAAGACCAGCAACAATGGTATGGGAATGGAAGCCAAAAGCACTAGTAGCCCCCGCAGAAACAAAGAACAAACCACACGGGACACAAAACTTAAGAAACCATCCGGAGATGAAGAAGCCCAAGTTGATCTCTACGCAACTGAACATGGTTCTCAAATGGATCCCTATAAGGAGGAATGATCAACTATCATCTAGAGGTCCAATGGATACCCCCACCAAAGATGGCATCAACATCCACAAGTAACATTGACAGCCTCGACGTGCGACAACCATGTGCTCCTTGCACAACCCTATCTTTTGCACCATTCAAATTCTGCATTTCCAAAGTATGCATCACTATAGGGCCACCTTAAATGGTCGTGCATAGACACATTTGAGAGTCCCAGGCACAAGAGCACATTGACACATGTAAATTTTTTTTTTTTGGTACTAACCTTTGTCTTCTTGTTTTGTGACATTGTTTTGCAAAAAAAAAAGAAAGAGAGAGAGATTTTTCCCAGGTTTGGCTCATGGAACATATGCATCATGCTTAGTTGAAGGTGGAACCATTGATTACTAGGCATTTATCAGTTTTGAGAAAAGTGTGTCTCGGCTAGCAGATGATATTATGGCTACCTTATCTGGCAGATGTCCATAACTTGGCATAAACATGGCATCCATGGTAGGAGGGAAGAGTTTTAAGGTCTGCAACTTGAGCGATGCTTAAGTAGTGTACGTATGCAAACATCCCCGGAGATATCTACAAGGGGTAGTTCTGGTACAATGCAAGTCCTTGTCTGTATATTAGATGAGAAGACTCTTGCTTAGGGTGAGCTAAAGAGAATATGTGAAACTAAGCTTGATTTAGTTTCCCAATGTCGTTGTCAAGGAATATAAAGAAATTCAATTCTCAGCATTTGGCAAATGTTGCTTTGAAGGGAGGAGATAGGAATAGGCACTCAAAGAATCTCATCGAACCATCAACACAGGCATTCAACAACAATGAAAGACTAGTTGATGGTTCATCACAATGCCGGGTGTACAACACGAAGAGATCAACATCGATTGACCATTCACCATGCTAAGAATCCTTACTTTGGTAGCACCATAATCATGATAGATTAGATAACCTCTTCGTTAGCATACCCTTGAGCAATTCGCTCCAGGCCTAATTTTTTGCACCATACTTCTTCCAATGCATTTTCCAAGTACACATGCATAGGGCCACCTAACAAGGTTGTGCAGAAGGCACATACTTCTTCAACCCATGCACTAACACACTTACCCATCAGTCACTATGGGTTATGCACACTTGGCATGGCTACTATGAACATCACCTTTGGACGCAAGAAGACATCACGAGGACAACATCAATACAAGGACGTGATTTGTAGCCTGCAATGCTCCAACTCAACCTTGACAACCTCTTTTGAGCAACTAACAGTTTTTGGAAGTTTACAATGACAGATTCTCACTGGAATACAAGGATGAACCACATACAAAGGATGGACACAACCTCTCAATGCGCTACATGGAACAACCACTACAACAAGGGTCTACCAAGGACGACAGACTCAAGAGAGGGGGGGAGTGTTGGAACTCAAGGTCAAGCAGAAGCATGGAAGCACATCAAAAAGGTGGACACACATAAGAAGGAGCAAGTAGGTGGCTCTAGGAAGTACATGTCAAATTTTCAAAAGAATCCCCTACAAAAATAGTGATTTTGATCACTAAAAACCATTGTAAATATCATTTCACCTTTTGTAACTCCATTTTGTTCAAGCCGAGGAGTCCTTGAGCTTGAGGAGTATTAGAAGTATCATCCTACCAAGTTTCATAATTTTTAGACTTTGTTTGAGCCCCCAAATAAGCCCTACAACCTAATTTTTAATTAGGCCGGATACTAGGTCTGGAGAGGGCCAAAACTAGTAAAAAAACTATAAAAAGAGCTAGAGAGCTCATTTGTGTATGCGTGTGCATGTTTGTGTGCTTTCACTCATGCACTTGTGGCTTCACTTGCTCATGATCTTCATATCAGTCCTCATGTCTCCACGGATTGACAAGTAAAGGAGGTGGTGCTTACGCTTGAGCTACATGCATGTTGGTGAAAGAACCTTGAAACAAATATGTAGAGACCAATGTGTGCTTGGGATACCTAATGTATCCAAGCAACACATGATTTATAAATGTGGTGCTTGTCAATTTGGAAAGTCTTATAGGTTACCCTTCTCAAGGAAAGGATACATGCACGAGGACTACCTAGAGCTTGTCCATACAGATGTATGGGGACCAAGTAAGGATCCCTCAATCTCTGGATCAAGGTATTATGTATCTTTCATTGATGATTACAGTAGGTGGACTATATTGTAATTTATGAAGCACAAAGATGAAGTATTCAGTTGCTTTAAAAAGTATTTTGCACTTGTTGAGAACCAAACAGTTAGAAACCTAAAGAGACTAAGGTCAGATGGAGAAGGTGAGTACTTCTCAAATGAGTTTGATGCATTCTTGTAGGACAGAGGAATCAAGAGAGAAATTACAACAAGATATACCCCTGAGCAAAATGGGGTGGCAGAGAGGAGAAATAGATTAATTATTGAAAAAGCTAGGTCAATGTTAAATGAAAAAAAATTAGCAAATTACTTGCGGGCAGAGAGTGTATCTACTACCACTTATCTTTTAAACAGTGTTAGTCGGCCGTCGCATTGGCAGTTGTAAAGACTGAATCTTTTCATATTCTGCACGAACGAAAGGTTGTTATAAAGATGTTTGTAATCTTTATAAATCAATGAAAAAGAGACGCTTCGGTGATGATCAATGGGATCACCAGACTGTCTATCTGGGTGATTGATCTGTAATGTTACTGTGGTGTGCGTTGAGTAATTCTAAGTATTTTGTTCTCATCACTGTCTTGTTTGTTTATCGATACCTATTTGGTTTGTGATTGACATAGACGGCCAGAAGATCGCCAGACTATCTGTCTGAGCGAATCATTCTATGTAGTTTCCGTTGTGATTGTTCTGATAATGTTGCACACTGTTGTGTCTCTCTGTTTTGTTGATGTTCTCCAAGTTGTTTGATGAAGCCCATGCTCTAGTAATGACAGTTCAGTATTGTGTGGTTGAGAATTCTGAATCATCCTACATCTTCTGTTCTGGTGGATTATCCGCACCTGCACGGTGCAGATTGAGTTACTGTTATTGACTCTGTTGTGTACGGTAGTTTGTGTTGGATCAGTTCTTTAAGCTAGACCAAAGTAATCTTGTACTACGGTACTGAACATTGCCTGCGTTGTAACTAGAGTGTGTTCGGTAAGCCTTGGAAGAGTCCGATTACAGATAGTAAGATTGTGAAGCGTAAACAGATTCTTAATAGAGTTCTTGAACATTAGTATATTGCTGTGTATGAAGTGGTTATTTTGGGAAAATCAAGCATAGGGCCTCTGTTTAACAGACCCCTTCCACTCCCAAGAACCCGAATAGGTGTTTAAACGCGCTTCTGATGGCAAGCGACGTTTAACATTGGCGCCGTCTGTGGGAAAGTGGCACCAAATTGTTGCCATTTGTCTGTGCGAATGTGGCATCAAGAATGTTGCCAGCTAATTGTGGGAGAGTGGCACCAGATTGTTGCCATTTGTCTGTGCGAATGTGGCATCAAGAGTGTTGCCAGCTAATTGTGGGAAAGTGGCATCCAGAGTGTTCATTGATTGATTGTGAAAGTGGTCATAGATTGTGAATCGACCATAAAGAAGAATAGTATGCAAAGTATTGCAAACGTAGTATATGCTGGTTACTCGTTCTGGTGAATCATACCGGAAGCATAGAAGAAACCAACAGTCTTGGGCGATACCTAATTTGCTAAGGACGCCTCCAGGAGGAAGAAGCGCAGATAAGTTTAACCCAGTTATCAAGAAAGTGAAGAACGCTAGTAGCGATTCCGGTAGAATTTCGGTGGAACGTACTGCAATTTCGGCAGATTCCGGTGCGATTGTGGCATAGTCTATCGAAGATATAGTCACTCCAGAATCTACCAGGACCCAGTATGCAGTTGACCTAACTCCATCTGGTCAAGATTCAAATTTGCCTAAGGATAGAAGCGTGTTGGCCAACGAAATCAGTGAAGGTGAAACATTACCTTGTTCTGGTGAAAATACGACAAATTTCGGTGATACTTCGGTACCCGGTTGATGGAGAGTGTTAATCTCCAAAAGAAAAACCTACTCTTGAATTTAGAACACCTCTATATCAAGAGTAAGTCAAAACCTTCACCAAATTAGAGGTCCAATCTCCAAATTATCAAAAGTTAAGAAATTCTGTGAAGAAGATAAAACACAGAAAGTCTGCTGCACACTTTCTTCTCATTGACCTATCAAACATGTAAAGTTTTCTATGAAATTTTGTATGGAGTGTCGCCTAGATATTGCGCACCTCCTCCAAGTTAAAGTTCTTCAAAAGGTTTAGTATAACTTGAGAAATCAACTTCACAAGTTACCTATGTCTGAATCTGCACTTCTGAGAAGTCGATTTAGACACCCCTAACTTCTTAACTTCAATTCTCTCAGTACAAAACCCGTTTAAGCAAATGCTTCTAGCCACGATAAAGATCACCTTCCAACTTAAATATTAAGTGCTTGCTTGCACAAAACTTTAAACTATGGAGTGAGAACTAACCAAAAGATTAAGATCGAGATTTGCGCCTGTTTCAGAGAACTGTGAACACTCAACACATATGAATGTTCCTACTAACAATTCTCCTAGCCTGTTTGCAATTAGACTCTGAAACTCAGGTCAAAGACTCATTAACTACCAACTTAGATATCCTCAAAAGGATTTTACAAATGATCAAACACAGACGGAGCAGACACGAAAAGATCGGGCGCAATATTTCTTCAATTACTCAGAAAGTTACAATTGAGTGATGAGAGGAAACTCAACTAACTTTTCACATGTCTCATGACATCTATTTTCATCTTTCTTGACTTCTATCTATTCTTACATACGCTCTCATATCACGCCTCGACATTTTCAAGGTATTTATAGATAAATTTGTACAAGTCTATGACTAATCAAAGATCTAAGTGAACTATGTACATATGTGTACATTCCTCATATATTCTGAATGTATCCTTCTTCCAAGCTTCAAGAATTGATCTCATCCTTCATTCTTTAGTCTTCAAACCTTCAATTGGTGATTGATCTGCACCAACAGCTCCCCCTCAATCATCAATTGAGGTTTCTCCTTTCTTCTTTATACCTGCCATGTCTTTAAACTTCTGTAGCTTTGGTCCATCCAAGCTCTTTGTAAGCATATCAGCTATCTGATCTTTTGTTGAAGTATGTATGACTTCAATCTCCTTATCCATCACTTTCTCTCTTAGAAAGTGATATTGAATCTCAATGTGTTTGGTCCTGGCATGAAAAACAGGATTAGCAGCTAAATACAATGAACTCATGTTATCTCCATATATAATTGGTACCCCATGCACAATGTCAAAACTCTTCATCAAAGTCTTGAGCCAAATCACTTCCTTTGCAGCTTCAACCATGCCTTTGTACTCTGCTTCTGTAGAAGACAAAGCAACTGTATGTTGCTTCTTGGAACACCATGAGATAAGTTTATCTCCCACATAACACATGTATCCAAAAGTTGACCTTCTATCATCTGGATTACCTACAAAATCTGCATCACTATAAATTTTGATATTTGTATCTGAGGTAAACCCATAATACAAACCTTCATTGAGTGTACCCTTAATGTACCTCAACACTCTTTGACTTGCAATCCAATGTTCTTTCCTTGGGCAATGCATGAATTGAGACAAAACCCCTACTGCATATGATAAATCAGGTCTAGTTAAAGTAGCATAGATAAGACTACCAACTAAACTCTGATATTGTCTCATGTCCTTGAATTCTTCACCTCCAAACTTACTCAATTTATGATTCACCTCCATTGGTGTAGGTGCTACCCTGCAATCATCCATTTTAAACTTGATTAACAAGTTCTTCAAATACCTTTCTTGGGTCACAAATACTCCATGTTGAGTATATGTAATCTCCATGCCCAAGAAGTATGACAAGTCTTCCAAGTCACTTATTTTGAACTCCTTTTCCATTTGCTTCTTGAGTCTTTGTATTCCTTCTTCATCTGTACTTGTAAGGATTATATCATCAACATATATGCACATGTATATGAAACCATTATCACTTGCCTTGACAAGCAAGCTACTATCTGCTTTAGACACGTGAAATCCAAGTTCTTTCAAGAACTTTACAAGTCTATAGTTCCATGCCCTTGGGGCCTGCTTCAAGCCATACAAAGCTCTCTTGAGCTTGCACACATGATCTGGATACCTTGTATCTCTGAACCCTTGAGGTTGCTCCATGAACACATCATCTGAAATATAACCATTCAAAAAAGCATTTTTCACATCAAGTTGACATAACTTCCAACCTTTACATGCAGCAATAGCTATAAGTGTCCTGATGGTTGTCATCTTTGCCACAGGACTATAAGTCTCATCATAGTCAACACCATAAGTCTGAGCAAACCCTTTGACAACAAGTCTAGCTTTGTATCTAGACACACTTCCATCTGCAAACCTCTTGGTCTTGTAAACCCATTTGCATCCAATGATTTTCTGACTATTTGGTTTTGGAACCAAATCCCATGTTTGATTCTCCAATAGTGCATCAAATTCTTCCTGCATAGCTTTCTCCCATTTTTCCTTACCTTTTGCCTCTTCATATGTAGAAGAGTCTTCATCTGTTTTCATCATATAAGCATAATCTTTTGTGGCCAAAAATGAAGTATCATAGCTATACCTTGTAGGTTGCCATTTATTCCTTGTAGACCTCCTAAGCTCTCCACTTCTTGAGGTTTCTGGTTCTTCATATTCAGGATCAAATCTTGGGGTTTCTTCCACTTCAACCTGCACTTCATTATTCTCTTGTTCATCAAATATCTGAACCTTTGATTAACCTTTCCTTTGGCTCACTTCTTCTTCATCACCTGTATTGATATTGATTGTACCTGCATACCAAGTGCTTTGCTCATCAAATGTAACATCTTTAGAAACCATAAATTGTTTTGTAGATGGACTCCACAATCTATAGCCCATCTGCTTATCATCATAACCAATGAAAACATATTTTTCAGCTTTAGGCTCCAACTTGTGCCTTAATTGTGATGGCACATATGCATATGCCACACATCCAAAAACTCTGCAATGATCCAAGGTAGGTCTCTTACCCCACCAAGCCTCATATGGTGTCATACCCTGCAAGGCTTTACATGGTAACCTATTGACCAAATAAGTGGCTGTATTTACAGCCTCAGCCCACAAATAATTAGGGCAATTTTCTCCTTCATCATGGATCTTGCAAACTCAACAAGTGTTCTATTTCTCCTTTCTGCTACACCATTTTGTTGAGGAGAGTACCTGCAAGTAACTTCCCTTTTTATACCTGTATTCCATAAGTAATCACTGAACTCATTAGAAATACTCTCCCCCTCCATCTGACCTTAATCTCTTCAACTTATGACCTGTAATTCTTTCTGCATATGCATGATAGTGTTTGAATGTATTAAACACTTCTGACTTATCTTTGATCACATAGATAGTGATCCATCTAGTAGCATCATCAACATAAATCACATAATACCTTGACCCATTTATACTGAAATCCTTTGATGGTCCCAACACATCTGTGTGTACCAATTCAAGCTTCTCTGAGTACATAAAACCATGCTTGGAGTAAGAATTCTTATGAGCCTTACCTAATTGACATGCCTCACATTTGTATGTCATATGTTGACCTGCAACATTAGGCAATCCAAGCACTGAACCATTGTTAATCATGTCTTTGATACCTCTTTCATTGAAATGTCCAAGCCTCTTGTGCCAAAGATCTAACTCAGAGATCTTATGTCCTCCATATGTGAACATAGCATGACCAATATTGCCTTGAATCTTCAATGTAAATAATCTTCCTTCTTTCTTCCCTGAAACAATCTGTTTATACCCTTGGCTAGGGTCTTCCACATATACTCCATCATTAGTGAACCTTACTTCATATCCCTTTTCAACAATTTGTCCTACACTTATCAAATTCTTAGGAATTGTAGGAACATACAAGACCTTACTCAATAAGGTACTACCATCCTTGGCCTTCACTTATCCAATTGACTTCACATTGTGCTTTGTGTTGTCACCTGTTTGAACAACATGATTAAACACATTATTCTCCAAATCAGCCATCAAAGATATATTACCACTCAGGTGATTGCTACACCCTGAGTCAATATAGAAGACTCTTTTATCTTCACTCTGCCTTTCACAAGTTGCATTCATTATCAATGTTGAATCCTCCTTTTGATCTGAAGCATAATTGTAGTAGGTGTTGTTATATTGTTGACTTTGGAATCCTCTACCTGCATTTCTTCCAAAGTAACTCCTACCACCTCTGCCTCTGAAATTACCTCTTTGATTTCTGCCTCCTCTTCCTCTTGAATTATAGTTCTGATTATATCCACCATTACTCTGATTATTATGCCAACAATCATTAGCTAAGTGATTTGTCTTACCACAAATCCAGCAAGCTTTGCCTCCATCTTTGTTATTCCTGCCTCTTCCTCTACCTTTGCCACCTCCTCTTCCTCTTAGGAAGTTGGCTTGACTAGTTGTACCTTCATCTTCACCTGCTTGTTGCTTTCCTTTGCTATTCTTCTTCTTGTCCTTTGAGTACATTGCATGACCTGCACTCTTGTCACCATCTCCTTTAACATCTTGCTCAAATGTTAGCATATGACCTAGCAATTGATTTAAATCAGGAGTGAAATGATCAAGTGATAACTCTGTAGACAAAATGAATGGCTTCCATTTGTCATCACCTCTCAAACCTGTAAGAATTTGCCTTACCAATTTATCCTCCTCAATGTCTTCATCAACAGCTCCTAATGCATCTGCAATGTCTTTCATCCTTGTCACATAGTCTGAAATAGATTGAGAAGCCTTCTTCTTGAAGGTTGTAAATTCTGCCCATAAGGATGCCTTCCTTGACTTTGTAGTATTCTGGAAATGCTCTTCCAAAGCATTCCAAATATCAGTTGCACTTTCAAGACCTCAAATATGAGGTAACAAGTAATCATTGACTCCCATATAGATAATGCTCCTAGCTTGAGCATCTTTCTTCATCCAATTTTTCAAATCTGCTAACTCTTCCCTAGTTGGAACACTAGGATCTCTGAACTGTGGCTTTTCTTCTTCTCCTGTGATGTAGGCTATTAAATCTTTGCTCATAAGATGAGCTTCCATCCTCATTAACCATGCAGGATAGTTTTCCCTATCCAATTTCTCTATCTGTATAGAATGTCCCATCTTGTGTCCACCTGTGTATTGAAATCTTCAGGCTTTATGAACAATATATGTACCTTTACTTCGAATTAGACTCCTTTTGTCCTCCTTGATGTTGTATGGTCTCCTCCTCAGGCTTTGCCTTCAAACTTTCACCTTTTAGTTCTTCAAATGTTGAACTTCTTGAATCTGCAGCAGTCGGAATCCTCCTTTCCTTGATTTTGATGTCTCTTGCTCTGATACCACTGATGGAGAGTGTTAATCTCCAAAAGAAAAACCTACTCTTGAATTTAGAACACCTCTATATCAAGAGTAAGTCAAAACCTTCACCAAATTAGAGGTCCAATCTCCAAATTATCAAAAGTTAAGAAATTCTGTGAAGAAGATAAAACACAGAAAGTCTGCTGCACACTTTCTTCTCATTGACCTATCAAACATGTAAAGTTTTCTATGAAATTTTGTATGGAGTGTCGCCTAGATATTGCGCACCTCCTCCAAGTTAAAGTTCTTCAAAAGTTTTAGTATAACTTGAGAAATCAACTTCACAAGTTACCTATGTCTGAATCTACACTTCTGAGAAGTCGATTTAGACACCCCTAACTTCTTAACTTCAATTCTCTCAGTACAAAACCCGTTTAAGCAAATGCTTCTAGCAACGAGTAGATCACCTTCCAACTTAAAGATTAAGTGCTTGCTTGCACAAAACTTTAAACTATGGAGTGAGAACTAACCAAAAGATTAAGATCGAGATTTGCGCCTGTTTCAGAGAACTGTGAACACTCAACACATATGAATGTTCCTACTAACAATTCTCCTAGCCTGTTTGCAATTAGACTCTGAAACTCAGGTCAACGACTCATTAACTACCAACTTAGATATCCTCAAAAGGATTTTACAAATGATCAAACACAGACGGAGCAGACACGAAAAGATCGGGCGCAATATTTCTTCAATTACTCAGAAAGTTACAGTTGAGTGATGAGAGGAAACTCAACTAACTTTTCACATGTCTCATGACATCTATTTTCATCTTTCTTGACTTCTATATATTCTTACATATGCTCTCATATCACGCCTCGACATTTTCAAGGTATTTATAGATGAATTTGTACAAGTCTATGACTAATCAAAGATCTAAGTGAACTATGTACATATGTGTACATTCCTCATATATTCTGAATGTATCCTTCTTCCAAGCTTCAAGAATTGATCTCATCCTTCATTCTTTAGTCTTCAAACATTCAATTGGTGATTGATCTGCACCAACACCGGTGCCGAGAGTTCACAATTTTCCGATGACGGTTTACCATTTCCTGGTGAATCTTCATTCCAGTCACCACTATTTGGAGTAAGTTTCCCTACATTTGATATCAAGGAGGAAGGTAGCTTATTCGAAACTGAAATCCAAAAGATACTGAACGATATTATCAAGCCGGATATTATCAAGCCAGCACGATGAGTGGGCAACAACAACAACAACAACAATAGCAGCAACAACAACATCCATTTCCACCCCGACCGGCTCCAACAGGAGTGACATACACCAAATTCGGTGGGTTTCCAGGTGATGATCCTGATGCCCACGTATGAACTTTTGAAATTAGTTATGCAGTATTAAATCATCCCCTTGATCCGGCATACAAAGCTATTGTATTCCAGTCTACATTGGTTAATGAGGCAGCCAGATGGCTTATAGAATGTTTTGTGCTATTTGCAATATGACCGGACATTCCACCGAAAACTGTGCATACAATGCCAAAGTGCAGGGAACAGCAACAGTAAATGCAATTATACAAGAACTAGGGTAGCCTGCTAATCACTATGTACCTCCTCAAATGAGAAACAACCAGCAGCAAGGCTACCGAAATTATCGAGGACAGAGAAATAATAACTAGTTTGCAAACCGCTGGCAGACAGGTCCACCCCAAGAAGGTAATGCTTTGCCACCTCCTCATTGTCATTTCTGTGGTGAATTAGGACACATTCGAAGATTTTGTAAAGATGCGGCCGAATATGATCAAAGGAAGAAGGAGCGCCAGAACCCGATGATAAATATGGTTCATATCACACCAATAGAAACACAAGCTGCAGTAGTTCAGACCAGATCCGGTAAGCCGCTGCAACCAGCAGCTGAAATATTTGAACCAGGCATCCGAGAACAGCAAAGAATGTATGACAAAGCTAGTCAGTGGACCACCACAGAACCTCCAGTGTTCCCAGATCCTATTCCGGTGACACAAGTTCCTCTATCAAAAGAAACTGCACAAGAGCAAGAGTCAATCCTAGTAACCGACGCATCGTCTTCAAAATTGGTGAAAAGTACAAATCAAATAGATCAAGCATGGGAGATTTTATCTAAAGCATCCATTACTCTCCCACTTGGCCAGTTACTTGCATTAGTACCAGGATTTTGGTAATAGTTTCAGCAACAGTTCAGTCCTGAGTCTGCCTGCATTCCAGTAACGGCAACAGTACAACCAGAAACTGACTCTACGGTGGATCACTCGGTTCCTTTAATTACGGTATGGTATAGAAATCATAAAATTACTCAAGTATTAATTGATGGTGGGTCCGGTGTAAACATAGCTACTGCAGCACTTTGTAAAAAGTTAAGATGGACCGAAATTGAACCTGTGTAGTATTTTGTTAGAATGGCTGACCAATCCAGAGTCCATCTAGTAGGACTCGTACGGAATGTGCCAATCACTTTGCAAGGAACCACTTTTAAGATGACTTTCGTAGTTCTAGAACTACCGGAGTCTAGTCTTGATTATAACCTTCTTTTCGGCCATCCTTGGCTGAAACAAGCTAAGGTTATACAGGATTGGTCCGCACAGGAACTCACTTTCAAAGATAATAACCGAAAATATGTTGTAAAATTAGATGCTATTCAGCCCTGCGAACTACATGCTAGACCTTATGTGGCAGAACCAGTTCACATGCTAGATGGTTTATCCCATGACAAAGAAGAAGAATTTTTGAAGAATAACATAGATTTAATTTCCTTAGGGAATGTTGATTTACAATCTGTTGTAGATCACTGGAATCCGACAGTTTGTACGGTGATGCCTGTGACCGAAGAAGTAGAAACAGAAAATACTGCTGCTAAGGATGAAACTGCTATACAACAGCTTTTACAATCAGTCGATGATTCAGAAAAACCTTGTCAATTCTATGTTCCAAAAGATCAGTTGATCACATATAATTTAGGGGATGAAGTTAATCCACGACCTGCAAAAATAAAGGAAGGATTGTGTGAAGTATTTCAAGCAGATCTGATCTAGTTACTTTGTGAGTTCACTAATGTTTTTGCATGGGATTACTGTGACATGAAGGGTCTGGATCCTCGCATATATCAACATCGAGTTGTACTTAAACCGGAAGCAAAACCAATTAAACAACCCATGTACCGGATGAATCCTAACTACGCAGCACAAGTAAAGGCAGAGCTTGATAGGTTATTAAAAGTTGGATTCATTGTTCCAATAGAACATGCTGAGTGGATATCACCCATCATTATCGTCCCTAAGAAAAATAAGCAGCTACACATATGTATGGATTACCGGAAATTGAATGCAGCTACGGTGCCAGATAAGTTTCCTTGATACAATGTTGGATAGAGTGGTTGGGCACAAGATGTATTCATTTCTGGATGGATATAGTGGGTATAATCAGGTCAGAATGGCTGAGGAAGATATACCAAAAACAGCGTTCATTACCAATTGGGGTGTTTTTGCTTGTACAGTTATGTGGTTTGGATTAAGAAATGCTCCTAGTACTTTTCAACGATGTATGCAGGAAATCTTCTCCCCCTATCTTACTTCTTTCATGCAAGTATATCTAGATGATTTCTCTTTATTTGGTAAGATGGTAGCACACCTGCATCATTTACGGTGTTGCTTTGAGAAGTGTCGTGAATATAGACTCTGCCTGAAAACAAACAAGTCTGTGTTTGCGGTTTCATGTGGTAAGCTGCTTGGCCATATTGTGTTTGCACAAGGCATACAAGTCGATCCAGATAAAATTGCAGCTGTGTTAGAAGCACCTGTGCCTACTACGCCGAAAGAAGTCATGCGATTCATGGGTCAAGTCAGGTGGCATGGTTGACATTTACGGTGGCTCGCTCATTTGGCAATACCTCTCAATAGATTAATAACCAATACTCCTCGACAGTTTGTTTGGACTCAAGAATGTCAAACAGTATTTGATCGTCTCAAAAGCTTATTAACGCAGGTTCCAATTCTACAACCTCCTGATTGGGAACGTCCATTTCATGTTTTTGTTGACGCATCAGATATCGCCATTGGGAGTGTCTTAATGCAACAAACTGATAAGTGGTTTCGGCCTGTTTATTATGCGAGTAGAAGACTTGATCCTGCAGAAAAGAATTATTCAGTAACTGAAAGAGAATGTCTGGGTTTAGTGTATTCTGTAAAGAAATTCAGGCACTATTTACTTGGCCACAAATTTACTTTCCATGTAGATCATGCTGCACTTGTCTATCTGGTACGGCAACAGCATTTAGGTGGTTGATTAGCGCGTTGGGTTCTACTTTTACAAGAGTTTGATTATGAAGTAATTCATTGGTCCAGCAGTTCACATGTATTAGCAGATTTCCTTTCTCGCTTAGATTCCGGTGAAGCTCCGGTCAGTGTAGATGACACCACACCCGCGATTTATGTTACTGAACCAACTAATGATGAATCTGCAGAACCCCCTATGCCATCTACATATTATGATCAGATATTAACTTTTCTTACTGATGGATGTCTTCCTGCTCAGATTTCTCCTATAATGTGTAAGAAAATTGCAGTTTACAGTCATAAATTTCGGTTGATTGCTGGAGAGTTGTATTATATGGATCACACTGGAGTTTTATCCCTCCACATGAAGTAAACTCAGTTATAGCTCTAGCACATTCAATACCTTCCGGTGGACATTTTGCAGCAGATTTAACGTACCGAAAAATTCTGCAAAGCGGACTATGGTGGCCTACTATGTACAGGGATGTATCTCAGTTTGTCAAACAATGTGATAATTATCAGAGGTCTGGACAGCCGTTATAACGCCATTTTTTCCCTCTACAACCTGTCCAGCCATACTCAGTAATAATCATTATATTCTAACATGTACAGATTACGCTACCAGATGGGCAGAAGCTTGGGCTTTATGGTCCGCCACAGCTGTTTCGGTGGCAAAGTGTCTAATGAAGGATGTTTTCCCGCGTTTTGGCTTACCTCTGGAGGTTGTGACAGATCAAGGCACGCATTTTGTTAATAATTTAATGAAAGTACTCACACACTCTTTTCAGATTATGCATAAGTTCAGTTCACCATATTATCCTCGTGAAAATGGCTTAGCTGAAAGTACAAACAAGACTTTGTAATATGCTTTGTAAACTGATTTGGAATCACCAGAAAGATGGGATCAACTGTTACTTGCAGTATTATGGGCATACCAAACTTCATACAAGGTAGCAACAGTACTAAACCCTTTCAAACTGGCTTACGGACTGGAAGCCATAGCTCGAATGGAAGTTGTTATTGCTAGTTTACGTGTGGCCATCACACAGAAGTTGTTACCGGAAGAGTCCTTGCCATTTCGGTTGGACACACTTAGAGAACTAGATGAGCATCGCTGGGAAAGTTTTCTGACTATTCAGGAAGTGCAGTTAAGACAAGCTCGTACTCATGACCGGTATCTTAAAACTCCAGTTTTTAAGATAGGATAGCTTGTGTTATTTTATACTGCAAAATCAAATCGCTCGGCTAGAAAATTCAAGTTACGATGGTTCGGTCCCTACCCGATTACTGAACAAGTAGGTCCAGCTACTTTTCGGTTGACTACTTTGACCGAAATTCCTCTTTCGAAAGTCATCAATGGTTCAAAGTTGCGACCATATCATCAAGCATCTGACTTTCGCTGACGTGTTCGTCGTTTTTTCATGTTATTTATTTTCTTTTTTTGGTTTTTGTGTGCTTAATAAAATAAGTCTATAAATATCCTCGTTTTGCTACCTAATTATGATCAACAACCATCCTACATTATCGATTCTGCTCATGTATGCACACCGAAGTTATGAGGTTATCATCTCAACGTTGTGCGATGATTAGTAATTTCGATTGCTTCCCGCTGCAAAGCATCTACTTAACCTTTTTTGTTTTGCTGTTAATCGCTATTGTGTATGTGTGATTTGTGTGTTTGTGCTATCTGTATACCCTGTGCTTTCTGTTCTCGTGCTTGCTATTATCTGTGTATCATGGAAGCGTTAGCAAACTTTGCTGCGTTTCGTGATGGACTCCCTGCTGATGTAGTTGAGTTCCTGCGCATCCGTGGGTTAGTCAATTTCGCTGAATTGCCTTGGCATTCAGTGGATTGCCACCCTTTCTATGTACAAATCATCGCCACCATTGCTGCCACACCTGCTACGGAGGAGAGTTGGCCTATCACTTCCCTGCCCTCTCATACCGTAATTACCCTCCAAACCTTTGCTGATACATTTCGGCTCTCTCCGCAAGGTCGGGAGAATGGCCCTAACCTGCCGTTAGCCACAATGAACGAATTATTCCCTAGGCACTCTTCCAATGAATATGCAATCCTCTATCGCCCTGAGCGTGAGAGATCAGCCCTGCAATTCCTAGTAGCTATCTTAAACCTGCAAAAACGCACATATGGCATTTCGCGTCCTTTCTACTTAGCAATAGATCTAGCGGCTCGAGAGCCTGTAAATTTTGCATCATACTTTTTCCGCCGCATTCACAAAGAATGTGTTTCAATCATCAAACAGGTCAACAAGGGGGATATGCCAAGATCAAGGTTACCACACATTCTCAGTTTCTTATTTCTGGTACTTCAAGTAGCACAACCACCACCCCGAGGACCCGTTCTGCACCATGAAGAGTCTGCACAGATATGGGATGATGATGAAGAGAATGACGAAGAGATTTTCCACCTCCTCCGCTGGAAAAAAATCAGAATTAGTTCATTTGACAGTGAAGTACAGGTTTCAACCGTAAATGATAAAGCAGATAACAATGAAGAGGAAAGAAATGAACATGAGACTTTCCATGACACAGCAACATCCATGCACCAGGATTCTTCAGCACAGTCATCTCAGGACCAGCAAGATGAACATGATAAAGACATCTCTTCCAAGGACGAATCACAGCGACAATCCGAACAAGAAAAGAATGAAGATGGGCAACATATTATTAAAGATATTTTCGACGAATTGATTAAAGCAGTGGAGTCTGCAGCTGCTAACCCTGATGCTACTACCCAACAAAGCACCAAAAAGGTAGTCGAAACTAACTCTGTTCTGCTAACTTCTCCACCTGTTCCACCCATTGTCACTAAGGAACCTACGGCTTCATCATCCTCGTCACCAAACTATCCTCCACCAAATTCCCATCAGCTCCTCACAGCCTCTTCATCTCAGCCTCGTTCTCATCCTTCGCTTCCTTCACTCCCTGTATTTTCTGAGCTAGCATCCATGGGACAAATGCTAATCCAATTATTGCAACAACTATCTATACAAATGAAGGAAGTGACTAATAACATCCGGGATGAATTACAACATAAGGTTGATGTTCTGGAAGCTGATATTAGCCCACCCCAAGAAGAACTCGTCGAAGTCAAACCAGAAAATCATAATTTAAGTGAACATATTAAGGAGCTACAGGCCCGACTTAGAGATGCTGTCTTGGCCGAAGTCAGAACAAAGGAAGACTTATTGTGCGCTGTAGAGGCTAAAAATAGGCATTTGAAACAGTTAGCCCAAGACAAGGAGGATGCACGTATAGCTTTAGGCAATCTGTTAGAAGAAACCAGACAACAGCTAAATGAAGCAATACAGAAAGGACAAGAGATGGAAGATTTGCCTAAGAAGACTAATGAAGAACTCCAGAGAAACAAGTCTGATTTATTTGAAGTAAACAGTATTCTTAAACGCAAATTGATCGGGGAAGCGCAATTACAGAAAGACATCGCAAGTACCCGTCGAGAGCGCGACGCCTATTACAAGACAATCCAAAATCAGGAGATAGAAAGAAGGGAGTATCAACTGGATGTACAGAATTCACTTCATTGAGTTCGGTCCACTGCCCATCATCTTTGGATTCACTTCGAATATCCACATCCAACAATGATGTGTCCTTTTCTTCTTTGTCTTGAGTAGATGAGCTGGAATTATCTAATCCGATTTCGCGGTATCGGTGGACCTTAGTGAGCCTTCTTTTTGTTTTTGACTCCTGTTGTGATTGCTGATAGTGATGCCCTTGCACTGGTAAGTTGACTTGTCCTTCCATATATTTGTGCGTTTCTTCGAGTGCTTTGGTCAACTCTTCCTCCGTGATTTGTTTCTGTCCTGTAAGTGTCACCTTTGGAAGTACATGGACTCTTTTTTTCATAGGTATTCCTTCTTCCCCTGGCTTGACTTCCCCTAGTCTTTTGGTGCCTCTCATTCTTGGCTGAGAGCTAGTTCCTGCCTCTTCCACACCTGTAGTACTTTTCTTCTTTTTGGGAATTGAGGCGGATTTCACATATGTAGCTAGCCCTTCTGAGGTTGGCATCTCTCTTAAACAATTTTTCATGTCCAAAGCTTCATAGATCAATAATGTCAAGGCTGAACTGCCATTCAAGAATTTCTTCTGACCCCATTTCTTTTGGGCTTCAAACAATCGTTCTTGGACATAGCCTGTTAGATTCACTTTATTGCCTATCTGTCTCATTGCATGCGACAGTAGTTGGACGACTATCTTTTGAGGTGCGGTGTACCTGTGCATACTTGGAAAACAGAAGTGTTGATGCACCAGCCGTACAACATCCTCTATGTCAATTCGATTGATTTCCAAGAATGATCTCTTCTTCGGATCATGGCATTCTTCCTTCACATTAGTTATCCCTGCTTGATTCCATCCAAACGCTTTATTAATTAATTCATGTGTGAACTGTATGGTCTTCCATGTCCCAACTTTGTCCAATACTTGTGCTTCTGGGACTGAGATTTTTGTTCCAGCAGGCTGCATAGTGTTCATCACCTGTGTACACCTCTGAAAATCTGGTACATATATAGGTATCTTCAAGAATGCTTCAATTCCAGCTTGAGTCCACACATCCTCAATATGAGGTAGTCCCTGTATTATTGTCTTGAAATCTTGGGACATGATAGGGAAGTAATGGTCCGTGTCCATGATCTTAATGGTAGCCATGAAAATTAGGTCCGACATTGGCTGATCGTCTCTGAACCAGTGACCTCTTGCTTTAGTTACCGATTCCATTGGAAGAAGTTGCTCCTCTTCTTGCTGTGTTGCTTCGGAATCAGTGGAAGCCATCTGCACTCAATATGGAATATGAATTAGTATCCATATATTTTTTCCAGAAATCCTCCTCCATATGTTGATTAATAATTCGATGTTGCTCCGAGTGCATGGTGCCGTCCCTTTCCCGTGGGTGTGAGAAAGGTAATACCTGAATTTTTCCATGTATTTTCATATTTTTTGCTGAAAAGAAAACATAAAAGTTAGTCCATAGCCGAAGCGGTTAGTGAAATTTTTTTTTTTTTTGGAGTAATATTTTTATGTATGTACAAGTGCTCTCCTATTTCCAAAGGGAAAATGTGCGTGACTATCCGGAAGTAGAAGAAAGACGTGCCGAATGCTTGGCCTTGTAATATGGCCCTATCATGCATACTTTGGATCTCGACAACTCCTCATGTGTGCAATTGGAAGTAGTTTCTTGATGTATGCAGCTTGTCTTGTCTTTTGGCACCCAAATTTGCTTCACTTGGGCGGCATGTACTGTATTCTCCACCTCTTTGATGAATGTGGTTCTTCTTCGGTAGTACGTCTGCTTATTCTGTTTTGGGAATCTCAAGTTGGTTTGTATTGCATCTGTAGATTCCTTCTTCCTCCAATATGTCCTCTTTCTCGGCTGATGTGCCTGTTGACCATGTTGATGGTGATAGCCCTTCTGAGGATGTTCCTTGTTTGGTATGATCGTCCTTGGATTACATGACTTTGGGATCCATATTTTTATTCGATCAGGTTGTGCCGTTATCAGTTTCCTTGGGATCCACCTGCTATTGAGTCGTGGTTGACTGAAGTGTTCAAAACTCTTTGTCTTCTTCTTTGATTGGACCTGCTGATGTCGAAGACTTTTCTGTTGCTGAAGGTATGCCTTCTTTTGATCCTTCCTTATCCAAGCTAGTGTAGAATGTGGAATAGGGTATACTTTCACAGGTGTAGATTTCAATTCTTGCAGAGGAGTATTTTCTCTTTTGCCTTGTGGTTCACTGGGCTGGATTTCATATTCAGGTGCACTCTTGTGACTCTCTATACTCAAAGATGGAGTGCACACAGGACTCACGGTATTTTCACATGAAGTACTTGACGATGGGGTTTCTATAGTACTAGTGAACATACAATCCTGACTTTGTTCATTGGGATGAACTTCTGGCTCTATAATAGCAGCTTTGGGTGGTCGTTCGTCTAGCAAACTAAATACTTCACGAGGTCCTATTCTGGCAGAGATGTATCCTAAAGCCAATTGAATGGTTACCTCATATTCGTAGATCCAATCTTGACCTAACACCACATCTTCAAGCAGATCTTGGTCCTGACACACTAAGAGCCTCTGCTCCATAGTGTTGTTCCCCATATGTAAAGGTAAAGTTATCTCACCTATGCATTGAGTAATTTTTCCTCCTATTCCAATTAGCTGTGCCTTTGATGGCCGTAACTCCTCGTTAAGTCTCTGAGACAAGGAAAATCTAATGCAGCTTATGGCTGCTCCTGTGTCTATGAGAGCATCCACTAAGTGGTACTCTTTTCGTCCTGCTCCCAGATTCAAGTAAGGTTGTCTTCTTTGTTGTCCAGAGTTCTCAGTGGCTCTAAAATTAGCCATTGGGATGAGTTCTTCTCCTACTCGATATCTTTCGTCTCTTTCTTTCATCCACTCTTTCCGTTTTCTGATACGTTCTAGGGCTTCCTGTCTCGCTTCTTCTCGTATGCGTTCTTCTTCCTTTTTCCTACTTTGAGCTCCTAACAGTCGTGCTAGCATTTGATCCGTCAAAGGCTCCATGAATCTTTTCACTCTGCATCCACTGATGTAGTTGGGAAGAATGTCTCCGTCTAGTGTGGCGAGATTTACTGCACCACTAGTAGAGATTCGATTTATAATCATGGGTCCATATCCTCGTTTTTGGAGCTTCTTTGCATGTTGTTTGAGGGTGTATACTAGGACTAAGTCGCCTTCTTTTAGTCCCTTGTCTTTTATATGTGCATCATAATAAGCCTTTTGTCTCCGTTTAGCTGCATAAATGCCCGCTACCGCTTGCAATCTAGTCTTGTGCAGCTTTTCAATTTGATCTAATTGCTGAGACAACTCATGACCGTTCCACTCATATTGCTGGGCCACTTTCAGTGTAGGCACTAAGAAGTCAATTGGCAAAATTGCATTCTGCCCATACACTAGGTTGAAAGGTGTAGTTCCAATGGCCGTTTTATATGCCACTCGGAAGGCCCAAATTGCGTGATGCAATTGTTTGTCCCAATCTGACCTTCCATTATTGACAATCTTTGTCAATACGGTACATAGTACCTTGTTGGAACTTTCTGCTTGCCCATTAGCTTGAGGGTGGTATGGGGCTGATTTTTTATGAATCACAAGAAAGTCATTCATTAGTGACTCAATGACCTCGTTTAAGAAATGTGTTCCTCGATCACTCACTATCTCAATTGGTAGTCCAAAGCGTGTGAAAATGTGCTCAAAGAGAAATTTTGCAGTGGTTTGAGCATCATTCTTTCTAGTGGCTTTTGCTTCTACCCACTTGGTTAAGTAGTCGGTGGCTACTATGATGTATTCAGCATGTGATCCTTTGGCCGGTGGATTGATAGGTCCTATGAAGTCAATTCCCCACTTGGTAAAGGCTCTTGCACAAACCATTGGTCTTAAAGGCATGTCATCTCTTCTAATGGGGTATTTCGCTCTCTGGCATGTTTCGCAACTTCTCACATATGCCTCCGCGTCCATATGTAGAGTTGGCCACCACAAGCCTGCAAAGAGAATCATCTTGACCGTTCTGTCTGCTGAGAAATGTCCTCCCGCAGCTCCTGCATGTGCCATTTCTAAGACAGAGAGATATTCATTTTCATGAATGCACATTCTTAGTTGGTTATCCTTCCCACGTTTAAAGAGTTGTTTTCCTATGATGGCGTAATCCTTGCTCTGTTCTTCAAGAGCACGTTTCCTTGCTAAGGTAGCTCCATCAGGGTACTCTCGAGTTTTCAAGAACTTTACTAGAGGCATGCTCCACCTTGGTGCTATTGTCGAATAGCATAATGTAGAGTTCTCGTCTGGGATTTGTTCTTGACAGGTTGGGCAGGTTGATACAAAGTTATGTGCATCTCGTTGCATAGTTGGCCAATATATGCCAAATCTCTTGAGTGTCAGCCACGTTCCATTTGCATTCAAATGAGTGTTCCATTGATTTATGTGTGCTTTCTGAAGCCACATTTCTTGTTCCCCTTCTTCCACGCATCTCATCAGCAGTCCGCTTGAATCCTGGTGGTACAAACTTCCAGCAATAATGTGAAGGTTTTTAGTCTTCCAAAGATCTTGCTTTTGGTTTGGTGTGATCCCTTCTTTAGGTCCATGTGTAAGTATCGGGATCAATTTTTCGGCCCATTGAGGACATACTTCTAGGTTAAAAAGATAGGTATCTGGCAGATCGTCAGGAACTCCTATGGGTGGTTCTCCATGGGTCATGCGAGATAAGTGGTCTGCCCTTATGTGTGTGTTTCCTTTCTTGACTATTACTTCAAAATCAAATTCCAGTAGCAATAAAAACCATCGTACTAGTCGTCCTGTATTGCAAGGCTTGTTGACTAAGTACAATAGGGCTTGATGATCAATGAAGAATTTGAATTTGTTTGCCAGTAAGTAATGTCTGAATTTCTTGACTGCGTATACCATCCCTAAGCCTTCTCTCTCCGTAGTAGTGTAATTTCGTTCCGCTTGATTTAACTGTCTACTGGCATAGGCTATCGGGTGGTCCAATTTACCTGTATCAGCTGGTTGAGCTAAGATGCAACCAATGGCAAACTTGGAAGCATCAACATGAATATGAAACGGTTTATTCCAGTTGGGGACTCGAAGAATAGGTGCTGAACTCAATCGATCCTTCAACTCATTAAAGGCTTTTTCGCATTCTTCGGTCCAACTGAATTGAGTTAATAATGCATAAAGAGGTCTAGCAATTATGGCGTACATATGTATGAACCTTCGATAGTAGCCACAATGTCCCATAAATGCTTGGACTTCTTTAGCAGTTTTCGGTCTCGGTAAATCCAAAATGACTTTAATTTTGTCTTCATCTGTGGAGATTCCATTCTTAGAAACAATATGTCCTAAGATTTTTCCTTGTCGCACCATGAAGACACATTTTTCAGGATTGAGGCATACTCGATACTGTCGACATTTAGCAAAAATCTTTTCTAGTTCTGGGATGTGCTCTGATCGTATAGCTGAATATGTACACAGATCATCCACGTATACCTCCATGCTCTTTCTCAAAAATTCCTTGAACACATGACACATCAGTCTTTGGAATGTAGCTGGGGCATTCGTTAAACCAAAAGGCATGACTCTAAAGGCGTATACCCCCCATTCAGTTGCAAATGCAGTTTTATGTTGGTCCTCAGGAGCAATAGCTACCTGATTATAACCTGAAAAGCCATCCAGAAAACTATACACTTCTTTCCCTGCTACCCTTTCCAAGAGATGGTCAGTGATTGGTAAGGGATAGCTATCCCTTATGGTTGCGGCGTTTACTTTTTTCAAATTGATGCACACTCTTAACTTTCCATTCTTTTTTGGTACAACCACCAAGGGCGATACCCATTCCGTGTGCTCAATTTCATAGATGAATCCAGCATCTAGCAACTTATCTATTTCTTCTTTTATCTTGGCTGAATACACATCATTATACGTATATGGTCTCTGTTTAGAAGGTTTGGCCTCGGATGTCATAGGGATTCTATGCGCACATATAGATGGATCTACTCCTTTTAAGTCCTTATAAGTCCAAGCAAAGACATCCCGGTATTCTCTTATGAGTCGAATTAACTCTTGTTCTTCTTCTAATGAGACATCCTGTCCTATGAAGGTACATCGTTCTTCACCTCCTTCCATAGTTATGACTATTTTTTTGGTTTGCTCCTTATTATCATATGCTATTCCAGGTTGTGCTTCTCTTTTAGGCATTTGAATAGCAATTTTCCTCTCTTCCACTTTGTATTTTTTGAAATGAGCTGGTACCTCAAATTGGTCTTGGAGTTTGTTTTCTTCATCTTCTAACTCCCTTTCAACTTCTAGTTCTTCTTTTTGTGTGGGTTCTTTATGTTTTTCATTGGCAGTGATATCCATGTTGGTGGTACTAATTCCTAGATCCATGGGTTCTGGTTCCATTTCAATGCTCTCGTAGTCCTCCTCCCAATCTTTCTCGATCACTTCTCCTTCTTCTGCCTCCTGAAGGACTACCATATACAGACTAATGTCATAACCCTCCTCGTCAATACATTCGTTCATAGTTACCACTTCTTCGTTTACACAAACATCGAGGGTGGCTAAGATTTCCATCCAACCGTGAGGCTCAAATTCTTCGTCTGGGAATACTTGTGGCATATAAGCCGGATCTTGTACCGATCTCACTACACCTTGTTTCTGCTGCCAACTTTTTCTTCTCTCTTCTTCCTTTTTTGCAACTTGGCATATCCATAGGTGAGTGTCCTCGTTCATCCAGGATTGGTCACTAGAACCTGCACTATGAATCGATTGATCGTCTTCCTCTTTATGGATTTGATTCCATTGCAGAGGTGGTACATCTTGATATGTGTATGTATGTAGGTTGATCCTAGTGGTGACTCCTGCGTGTTGTAGGTACACTGCATCTTTTCCCCAATCTTGTACGACCTTTAGCTGTCTCATGAATGGCCGTCCCAAGATCATTTCATAGTTGCTTGGCCTTTCAAAGTGACAAATTGCTAAAGTATGTTCGAATTCCACTCCGCACGTAGTGAAGATTACTCGTTCCAACAATCCTAAGGGTCTTTCCGTATGTCCACCTGCCATTTGAATTTTCATGTGTGTTGGTCTCAATGCTGGTTTTCCCCATTTCTCCCAAATTTCTTTGGTAGCAATGCCAACACCGGCTCCTGAATCTAGTATGGCTTTGGTAGTATAACCCCTATAGGTGATTGGTAGGCATGTATTTCCTTCATCTCCTTCGCTAAAGTCTCCTACTTTATCCACTGGAATTCTCACCGTTTTCACTTCATCAGCTATTTCCTTTTTGTCCTCCTTGACTTCCCATTGATTGATCAATTTCTCTTTTAAATGTGGTTTTACCTTTAACAGTTCCTCGAACGTTAAGGCACATGGGATTTTCACCTCTCTAAGACGTTGTATGATTTCCGATGTTTGAACTGATGGATTCGTTTCTCGTCTCTTTATTGATGGAATGCGATACAATTCTGAGTTGTGCTCGTATTCCCCGGTGTAGTTGGGTAGTTCCTTTACATCGTCTTCCACTTCTTTGTCACTTGCATCCATTGGAAAGATTTCTTCTGAATTGAGTTCAGGTATTGAACCCTCTATTTCGTTTTCTGCCTCTAATTCTTCAAAGGGCGGTTCCATTCCTTCTACCTTTTTCCACTTGTCTTCTTGAACTCGTGCCCATAGATCCTTAGTCCAATCTCCTTCTGTTTCAGGGACTATGGATCCCTCCTTTCTCTCAATACTAATTTCATTATTCGGAGGTCTATTTACGTTAGGCTTTTCCTGAGTGTTTAAGCACTCTTGGAATTTTTCTTCGCAAATTCGGTTGTTTGGTAAAGGTGATGCGGGTTTTTCTAATGTTTGTTGGGCAACTTCTATCAGTTTTTTGCAGATTTCCAGTCTTTCTTTCTCTAAGTCGCCTCTCGGATACTCTCTCTCATGTTGTTCTATGGTAGGTCCTGCTTTTATTCTCGCCTTGTATGCCTGAATCCACATGGCTAATTCTTCAGGCATTGGGTCTGCTAATACTGATCCTACCTCCTCCCTTTTATCCTCTTTTTTATTTTCTTCTTCCACTTGCGATTCTTCTGTTGATTTCTGTTTATTCTTTTCATTTTCCTTCTTTTGTAATAACTTTTTCTCCTTTATCCTGTCTCTCCTTTGCTTCCATCTTTGGGATCTTTTACTGGCGACACTTTTCTCTGGTTCTTCGGAGTCTTCCACTCTGTGAGGGATGGGTGTATTTCCCTCTTTGTCACTTTGATTACTTCCGTCTGTTTTATCAGGGTTCTCTCTAGCCTTTGCTCTTGTTATGGCCTTTAAAGGTATAGTGTACTCTTTGTCGCTCCCTGATGATTCAATCACTTCTATCACATTAATCTGCACGTTAGATGTGACTTTGTTGGGGTTCTTAGGACAATCTCTGAAAAGATGCTCCTTACCACAATCGCTACAGTAGCCTTCCCAAATTCGTTGTGGTGGTGGTGGGTTTGGTGATGTACATTCTCTAATATAGTGGTCACCTCCACATCTGTAGCATGGTCCTCTGGGTACAGGCGGTCTATTCATTGGTCGAGGTGGCATGGTTGCTCTAGGAGCTGTGTACATTAAGGGTACATAATCCTGCTCGTATCCATAAGAACTGTCTGGTATCTCCATGCCATAAGCATATGGGTCATATTGTTGCCCATATTCCATTATTGAGCTCTCATAACCAGAGTATGTTCCTTGACTAGGTTCGTAAAATGAGTCATATGGTTCACTGATAGTCAAAGGTGTGGCTGGCACTATAGCCCTTTCTAAGTTTTCCTCTGGTTGCGCTATCTTAACTGGGACAACGTTCTGAGGGTGGGGCGGTTGTTGTCCTAGCACTGGTTGGGGTTGCGTATATCCCTGGTATGCGTATGGTCGTGGTATTGGTGCCTGCGGCTGATATGAGGGATATCTAAAGGCTTCTCCTCCCTGCTGGTTCTGCGGGTATCCATATGGTCTCACATAAGGCTGGGTGGGTCTGGTTTGCCTATTGTAAGGGCAGTTCTCAGTGCTATGGTTTGTGTATCTCTGCTCTATGCTGCAATATTGTAGTGGTCCGGGGACAGAGGGTCTATGAGGAGCATAAGCAGGTGGTGGGACTACTCCCCTGGTACACAAATGAGAAGGATGATCTCCTCCGCACTGCATACATCTTCTAAGCATAGGCACTCTCATAGGATTGGTGGGATAATTCCTCTGTCCTTGAACATTCAGTTTTTTTGCTAACAAGTCGGCAATTTCCTCTGCGTTGTTTTTGGGGTTTGATGTGCTACATGTTGACTCTTCGCTTTTCACACTACCTTGGGGTATTTTCAAGTCTTCTGCAAGATTATCTTCTAGGTCTATACATTCCTTCATACACTCTTGCAAAGTTTGAACTCTCTTCACGTACACTAATGACCTCAAGGTTCCGTTCAACAGTCCTTCTAAGAACAATGATACCATCTTGTTTTGCGTTGGTCTCTCTTCTACGGGACATCTATCCACATACTGTTTGAATCTCCTTGCTGCCAATCTCACTGATTCGGTCGGGACTTGTTTGAAGCTGTGGATTAATGACGAAGAATTGTTTTTAATTCCAGATTTGGTAAATTCTTCAATCATTTCTTGATATACCTGATCCATGTTCTGAAAGGTATTTGGATCCAATGGTTGAAACCAGGCCAGAGCTGTGTCTGACAAGGTAAGGCCAAAAGACTCAAATTGAATCATGAAGTCGTCTACCTGCTCGGCTCTAACTACTTGTTTAAATTCTGCTATGTGATTATAGGGTTCACTAGAGCCATCATAATGATTTCTCATGCACTTGGCCACTTGGATCGGCCTTAGTCTCCTTCCTGCTTCAGGTTGTCTAGGCATTACAGGGTAATTTGGTCTTCCTATTGGTATACCTAGTCCTCGTACTACCTGCGGTCTGACTGGAGCATGAACTCCATGTCTTGGGTCAATGGCTGGTTGTGGCCGGTAGTTAGGATTAGTGGCAGGCATTGCAAATTGTACATGTGGTCTGACGGGGATCTGGGTTTGTTGAGTTTGTTGTGTTTGTCCCGATTGTTGAATTGAATCATTTTGAGAAGTTCCATGTGGATTCCGTGACGTCGTGGCTTGGTCCCTTGGGGGAAACACTGGGATGTTCTGATATTTCAGCTCAGCTCTCTCTAATTCTGTGATTGGCCAATATCTTCTGTGATTTTTGTCCAAATATGTGATGATGGTGGGGAACTCAGGATCTTGTAACTCATAGATGGTAACTGGATTAGGAGCAGCTTCCCATATAGAGGAATGGGCTCTGAGCAGGTGCTCCATCCCGTTGATCAAATATACATCTATTAGAGTGTCATCCTGGGGAATTAGGTCTCCTCTCCAAAGTTTAGTAACTGTTGATCTCCCTCTAGGAGTAGCTACTTGCTCTTCGTTTCCACCTCCATTTAAGCTCGAAGCATTATTTTCCTCACCACGCTCATTAATGATTTCCGGGTATTCTGTGACCACGTATTGAATGTCTCGTTTGTCCATGTATAGTCCTCCTATGTACTTAACTGCTGGTCTTGGCACTATGTAGGCCTCTGAAGCCTTCCTCAGTCTGGCCACTGATCTGTTTAGACCATCCAAATAGATAGGGATCTCATTGTGGTTGGTGCTCACGTATTCTAAGGAAGTTCTGTATTCTCCCTCGATGATGGACATCTGGCCAATCATGGGCACAGTGTTTTGCATATCCTCTGAAGCCATGGGGATTTCTCCTTCTGACTCACTGGAGGTCTCAGAATAGTGTGAACGGCTGCTTGGTTCAGCTACACTCCCTACGGAAGAAATTACACTTCTTCGGCTTCCTAGGGTTCTTCCGGATCTAAGATTCATTCACTTAAGAGCTCTGATCAAATCTTGTCCACCTCTAGCCTTTAGAATTCTAAGTTATGGCTTAGAAGTTTATGACAAAACTAAGCTGGAAAATGACTAAGGAAAAATTTCAAGTCACGATACTTGACTCTCACAATCTTCTGAGCAAACGATCGCTGACTGACACGATACTTGGACGAAACGATCGCTGGAAAACGATCTCCGCCCAGACGATACTTGATGGACACGATACAAGATGTCTGAGTTTGAAACGATACTCGATAGTTGACAGTCGACGATACTTGATCTTCGGAAGGAAACGATACACGATACTTTCCCAAACGATCTTTGACAAAACGATCTCTGGACTCCACGATCTTTGGTCAACACGATACACGATCGACGATACTTGGCTCAAAACGATACGCGATCGCTGGTAAGTATCGCGATCTCTGAGACGCGATACACGAACTTGACCAAAACGATACACGATCTCTGCCTCTAGGATACTTGGTCAAACGATACACGATACTTCACAAGTATCGCGCTTTTTAGGCCACGATACACGATATTTGGTGCAGACGATATTTGATACACGATACTCGACCAAACGATCGACGATCTTTGGCAAGTATCGCGATCTCTACTGACCCGACGATACACGATCTCTCACGTAACGATCTTTGGCAAACGATCGCTGACCGCAACGATACACGATACTTGTCAGGTATCGCGATCGCTGGAGACCAGACGATACCGATACTTGGCCAAACGATATCTCACCGAAATGATACCGATCTTTGACCTCAACGATCGACGATCTTTGGCAAGTATCGCGATCTCTCGAATACGATACTTGAGCCAACGATACACGATCTTTGAGCTCAAACTATCTCTGATCGAGACGATACCGATATTTGGGAAATATCGCGATACTCAACCACAGGAGTTCCACGATACTTGACAAGTATCGCGATACTCGACCGCGGGAGCAAAGACGATACTTGACCCTATTTCAAATTTTGACAAAAAATTTTTAAGTTTTTGATTCAATGCACTTGTGTTATGCACTCTCCTCCCCCTTCTCCACTCTCTGGATCACTCAAAACTCACCTTTTCACCTCACTCCGACCCAAACGATCTCTGACGCAGGTCGTTTCTGACTGAACTTGATTTTTTTGAATGATGTAAATGGATTAGGACTTGCTAGGCTCACCTCTGATGCACTTTCAACTCCTTTCTCACTTCCCCTTGCTTTGTACCACTCCAGCTCACCTGAAAACTCGCCCACGATCTCTGCAAGTTCTCACGATACCCGACTGCTCTCTCCACGATATTTGTTCACAAGTGATTTGAAAAATGAAATTTTTTGGCTTTTATACTTGGGAATTTCTGGCTATCAAAAAGGAAAATTTTTGAACAAAACTAAAGCCTACTCTAATGATTTAGACTACTCTCTACTCACTCCTACTCTCTTCCCTAATCTATCAACTCACTACACACACTCCAAGAGTGAGAAGTAGCAAGTGCGGCTGAAAATGACTCACCAAAGAAGAGAAGATTTCCGCTCCTCCAAGTTCTTCAAAGGAAAAAGCTACTTACCATCACACGAGTGCCTCGGTTTGATTCGTCACTCCCCGGCAACGGCGCCAAAAAGTGTGTTGACCTAAGCTTCAACTTAGGGACTTGCGGAGAAAGAGACTATACCTCAATCCCCTCACAAGTGCATATAGTGGGGATACACGCTTTTAATTATCAATCCGAAGAGTATGCAAACCTAGCCGAGTGTATGAAGACATGCAATCACGTAATGGTCAATGCAAATGAACTACTCAAGAATGAAAATGAGGTAAATGCTTATCCTAACAAGCTTCAACTGTGGGTCAAGACGAAACGATACTTGGTGCAGCAGCCGTCAGTATTTTGGACTTTTCTCCCAGCTCAGAGCTCCAAACATAGCAAATAGCATATGCATTTCGAAGCTCTCGAGAAGACGCATCCAATGGCAGTGGTTTCGCTCAATTCCGACACTCCTACATCAAGTTATGACAGAAATACTGAATCGCGAAAATACTTTCCTACGCTTCAGCACTACCTACACCTCACACACACCTTTCCTACAGCAAAGAAACACTCTCAAGGATAGACGACACTCACAAGCACTCTTTCCAAGCAATACACATGCATACAAGCTAGCGAAGAAGAAGATGAAGAGGGAAGAAGACACAAATTCGAATTTCTGTGCTCTCTCTTCTCACAATGGCAAAAAGTCCTTTACAAAGAGTCACATTTGACTTATATACTAGTGCCCTAAAAATGGTCCTTTCACACAAGTGACCGGCACTTTATTCACTAAGAGCTAATTTCCTACTATTTTACATGGGTAAGCTTCTATTCTTCTGTGGGAATGCATCTAGAGGACTCCTCTAGTGCCTTTACAAGGGGAAATATATTACAAGAATGAATATGTTACAAAAATATATGGCCCAAATCGGAAAAATTTTGGGGCCCGTCTTTTTTCTCTGCTTTGTACGCTCTTTAGCTCTGCAACACCCATGCTCCAGTAATGACAGTTCAATACTGTGTGGTTGAGAATTTTGAATCATCCTACATCTTCTGTTCTGGTGGATTATCCGCACCTGCACGGTGCAGATTGAGTTACTGTTATTGACTCTGTTGTGTACGGTAGTTTGTGTTGGATTAGTTATTTAAGCTAGACCAAAGTAATCTTGTACTACGGTACTGAACATTGCCTACGCTGTACGCTGAGAGAGCATTAACAGGAGTGTGTTCGGTAAGCCTTGGAAGAGTCCGATTACAGATAGTAAGATTGTGAAGCGTAAACAGATTCTTGATAGAGTTCTTAAACATTAGTATATTGCTGTGTATGAAGTGGTTATTTTGGGAGAATCAAGCATAGGGCCTCTGTTTAACAGACCCCTTCCACTCCCAAGAACCCGAATAGGTGTTTAAACACACTTCTGACGGCAAGCGACGTTTAACAACAGGTTGCCATCCAAATCTCTTGATGGGATGACCCCATATGAAGCATGGCATGGTAGAAGACCTTCACTTGATCATCGCAGGATTTTTGGATGTGTAGCTTATGTGCATATCCCTTCTCAGATAAGCGGTAAGCTAGACCCTAAGGCAAAGAAGTGCATCTTCATAGCGTATGACTTGAATCAAGGATATAGGTTCTACAATCCTTCAAACAAACGATTCATGGTCAATAGAGATGTTGTCTTTGATGAGAATGACTCTTGGTTTGATAGTGAATGCAGGAAAGTAAAGCTACCTTATGACTTAGGAGAGGAGTTTCCAAGCCTCACTAAGGAGGAGCCTACTCAGAATGGAGATATCAACTCAGATGATGAGGACATCATCAACCTAGAAGAGTTCAAGGCATGGAAGTCCAAAGACAAATTAAAGATGAAGAAGTTGGAAGATATACCTGAATCATCCAACCAAGCAATCAGAAGATCATAGAGGGAAAGCAAGAAGCCAATTAGATATGGGTATGACACTTCCCTAGGTACTAAGCACTCTGTTTATCTTGCAAAAGACTTGTCATTTGAAGATCCATCATCATATGAAGAGGCAAAGACCAAGGCAAAACGGAAGGAAGCTATGGATGAGGAAATTCAAGCGCTCAAGGAGAGTGATACTTGGGAACTAGTACCAAAGAAGGAGTCTATGAAGGCAACTGGTTCTAGATGGATCTATAAGATCAAAAGAAATTTTGATGGATTAATAAGCAGATACAAAGCTAGACTTGTGGCTAAGGGTTTTGCAAAAATCCAAGGAGTTTATGATGAAGAAACCTTCTCACCTGTGGCCAAAATGCCAACCATCAGGGTATTGGTAAGTGTGGATGCATCAAAGAATTGGAACATGTATCAGTTGGATGTAAGAAATGTGTTTCTGAATGGCTGGAT
Organism: Ceratopteris richardii; assembly: GCA_020310875.1. Taxonomy (NCBI): domain Eukaryota; kingdom Viridiplantae; phylum Streptophyta; class Polypodiopsida; order Polypodiales; family Pteridaceae; genus Ceratopteris; species Ceratopteris richardii. The sequence continues at coordinate 152,082,670 of CM035412.1, forward strand.
TTCAGAGGAGGTGTACATGTCTCAACCTCCTAGCTATGAGGATCCAAACAAGGTAACATATGTGTGTAAATTGAACAAAGCTCTTTTTGGATTGAAGCAAGCACCTAGGGCATGGAACCATAGATTGACTACATACCTTCAGGATCAAGGATTTATCATGAGCAAAGCAGATACATCTCTATTTGTGAAAAGAAATAATTCTGAGGTAATCTACCTAGGTGTATATGTTGATGATATCATACTCAGAGGTAATGATGCTAATGGTATCAAACAGATCAAGAATCACATGATGAAGGAGTTCAAAATTAGTGACCTTGGATCACCAAAATACTTTCTTGGACTTGAGTTAGTCTACACTAACTTTGGAATTTATATTACTTAGAGAAAGTATATGTAGGATATGTTAAAGAAGTTTCAATTGTAGGATGCCAAAGTTGCAAGTACTCCAATGGAGGTAAACCTAAAATTAAGTGCTCATGAAGGTGATGTACTTGAGAACATTGCAGGTTACCAAAGCATAGTGAAAAGCTTGAACTATGCTACATTAACCAGGATTGATATTGCTTATGGAGTGAGTGTTCTAAGTCAGTTTATGCACAAACCTAGGGCACCTCATTTGGAAGCTGCCAAAAGGATTTTGAAGTACGTTAAGGGAACTCAAAATCATGGATTGTATTTTCCTTATACATGAGACTTGGACATCCAGATATATTCAGATGATGATTGGGCAGGATGCAAAGATGATAGAAGGAATACCTCAGGATACCTATCTTTTGCAGGTGATAAACCTATATCATGGTCTTCAAAGAAGCAATCTACTGGTGCTTTATCTTCTACAGAGGCAGAGTATAGAGGATTGGCCAATGCTACTCAAGAGGCCATATGGATTAGATTGTTATACATAGATTTAGGTTTGCATACTACATCTCCAATGATTTTTGGAGATAATACAAGCTCATTACATCTTGCAGTAAATCCTATTTATCATGCTAGGACCAAGCACATAGAGGTCCACTATCATTATGTGAGAGAGAAGCTATTAAGCAAGGAGATTCAGTTGGCATATGTATCAACAAGTATGCAATGTGCAGACTTATTGACTAAAGCTTTAGATGGTACAAAACTTTGTAGGTTTAAGTCAATGATTGGATTGCAGGATATTCATGAAGATTGAAGAAGAAGCCCAAGCCAAAATATTTGGCTTGAGGGGGAGTTGTTGGTGCAAAGTTCAAGCCTATGCATTTGGCTAG
>CM035412.1:152101419-152103919 GCA_020310875.1 Ceratopteris richardii
TACAAGCAGCAATTGCAATGAGTGTCCTGATGGTTGTCATCTTTGCCACAGGACTATAAGTCTCATCATAGTCCACTCCATATGTCTGTGCATAACCTTTCACAACAAGTCTAGCTTTGTACCTAGACACACTTCCATCTGCAAATCTTTTAGTCTTGTAAACCCACTTACATCCAATGATCTTCTGACTATTAGGTTTAGGAACCAAATCCCATGTTTGATTCTCTATCAATGCATCATACTCTTCTTGCATAGCATCTTCCCAATTCTTCTTCCCTTTGGCTTCTTCATATGTAGAAGGGTCTTCATCTGCTTTTACCAAATAAGCATAATCTTTAGTAGTCAAGAATGAAGTGTCATAGCTATACCTTGTAGGTTGCCATTTGTGCCTAGATGATCTCCTAACTTCTGCACTTCTTGAGGTCTCTGGTTCATCACATTCTGGATCAAACCTTGGCCTCTCTTCAACTTCAATCTGCACTTCATTACTCTCACTTTCATCAAGTAATTGAACCTTTGCTTTACCTTTCCTTTGTTCCACTACTTCTTCATCATCTGCATGTACATTATATTTACCTGCATACCAAGTACCTTGCTCATCAAATGTAACATCCTTGGATACAATAAATTGCTTTGTGGATGGACTCCACAACCTGTATCCCATTTGCTTATCATCATAACCAATGAATACATACTTTTCTGCCTTAGGCTCCAACTTATGCCTCAATTGAGATGGCACATATGCATATGCCAAGCATCCAAATATTCTGCAATGATCCAAGGTAGGTTTCTTACCCCACCAAGCTTCATATGGTGTCATACCCTGCAAAGCTTTACAAGGCAATCTATTAACCAAATATGTAGCTGTATTAACAGCCTCAGCCCACAAATAATTTGGGCAATTCTTCTCTTTCATCATGGACCTTGCAAACTCAACAAGAGTCCTATTTCTTCTTTCTGCTACCCCATTTTGTTGAGGAGAGTACCTGCAAGTAACTTCTCTCTTTATACCTGCATTCCACAAATAATCATTGAACTCATTTGAAAAATACTCTCCCCCTCCATCTGACCTTAGTCTCTTCAATTTTTGACCTGTAATCCTCTCTGAATATGCATGATAGTGTTTAAATGTATTAAACACTTCTGACTTTTCCTTAATCACATAAATTGTGATCCACCTGGTAGCATCATCAACATATATGACATAATATCTTGAACCATTTATACTAAAGTCCTTTGAAGGACCCCACACATCTGTATGCACCAACTCAAGTCTTTCTGAATACATAAATCCATGCTTGGAATAGGATTGCTTATGAGCCTTACCTAATTGACATGCCTCACATCTGTATGTCATGTGTTGACCTGCAATGTTAGGCATTCCAAACACTGAATCATTGTTAATCATTTCTTTGATACCTCTTTCATTAAAGTGTCCAAGTCTTTTGTGCCAAAGATCCAATTCTGACACCTTCTGCTCTCCATATGTGAACATAGCATGTCCAACATTTCCTTGTACCTTCAATGTGAAAAGCCTTCCTTCTTTCTTTCCTGCAATAACTTGTTTATACCCTTGACTAGGGTCTTCCACATAAACTCCATCATTTGTGAACCTTACCTCATAACCTTTTTCCACAATTTGACCTACACTGATCAAATTCTTTGGAATTGTGGGAACATGAAGTACCTTACTCAGAAGAGTGCTTCCATCCTTAGCTTTGACTGAACCAATTGACTTTACCTTATGCTTTGTATTATCACCTGTCTGCACTGTATGATTAATTGCATTATGATCTAGGTCAGTCATCAAAGCAATATTTCCACTTAAATGATTACTACATCCTGAATCAATATAGAACACTCTCATGTCCTCATGTGAGGTTTCACATGTATTCATAATGAGAGTCGAATCCTCCTTTTGATCTGATGCATAGTTGTAGTAGGTGTTATTATAGGATTGACTTTGGAAGTTTCTTCCACCACCTCTTCCAAAAGAACTCCTACCACCTCTACCTCTGAAATTTCCTCTCTGAAATCTACCTCCTCTTGCTCTTTGATTAAAGTTCTGATAATTACCATTGTTTTGATTATTGTGCCAACAATCATGAGATAGATGATTGGTCTTACCACATATCCAACAAGCTTTTGCATTCTCTTTGTTGTTTCTGCCTCTTCCTCTACTTCTGCCATTTCCTCTTCCTCTTATGAAGTTTGCTTGGTTTGATGTACCTTCTTCTTCACCTGATTGTTGCTTCCCTTTGTTGGCTTTCTTCTTGTCTTTAGAATACATTGCATGACCTGCACTCTTATCAACATCTCCTTTGATATCATTCTCAAAAGTTAGCATATGACCTAACAATTGATTCAAATCAGGAGTAAAGTGATCTAATGAAAGTTCTGTAGATAAAATGAAAGGCTTCCATTTCTCATCTCCTCTTAGTCCTGTGAGTATTTGTCTTACCAATTTGTCTTCTTCAATATCTTCATCAACTGCACCTAA
>CM035412.1:152126419-152316419 GCA_020310875.1 Ceratopteris richardii
ATTTCCTTCAGCCTACATCATCATCACCCATTAAATATATATATATATATATATATATATATATATATATATATATATATATATATATATATATATATGTATGTGTGTGTGTGTGTGTGTGTGTGTGGAAACTTCTCGTCAAGCTTTTTTACATAAAGTGAAGGGTCAACATCACTTTCTTCATATCCACATCTAATAATGTACTCAACAAGCCTTTGCTTCATGTAGACAATATTTTCAAGATCACCATTTAGAAAAGCATTCTTAATATCTAACTGGAACAACTTCCTCATTCTAGAAGCTATAATGGCAATCAGTGTCCTAATTGTACTCATTTTTGCAACATGAATAAATGTCTCTTCATAGTCTATCCCATGTGTTTGTGTAGAATCCTTAGCTACATGTCTACCTTTATACGTGCCTATGGATCCATAAGAGTTCCTTTCAATCTTGTAGGCCCATCTATTTGTGACCACTTTCATGTCATCTTCCCTAGATGCCAGATCCCATGTCTGATTTTCACGAAGAGGATCCATCTCTTCTCTGATAACATCTATCCATACCTTGTTTTGATAAGGTTATTCATATGTGCATGGTTCCTTGTCCTTAAGAACTTGAGACATAAAAGAATAATACCTAGCAATGAAGTTATCATATCTTAGCCTTAATAGGGTGCTTAACGTTCTCCAAACTCCTCTCATTACCTATTGTAGAATACTTCTTCCAATCCCTCTTTTGTTTCACATTAGGAGTCACTACATCTTCAAAATCATCTTCATCCTCACTAAAATGGAGTTCCCTTACCACATTACCATTAGCAAGTTGGTTATGGCTACATTCTAAGCTTGGTTCAGCTTCCTTCTCTTTTCCTTTGAGTGATGAAGGACTCCTCGATGGACTTCACCTAGAGGAACCACTCAAACTTGTGCCAACTTGGGTTTATTCTTCATAGACTTTTTATGCCTGCCCATTATCTTCAACCTGCAATGCATTAGGTGGTTCATAAAATGGCTTAAGTTAATCAAAGACTGATGGAGAGTGTTAATCTCCAAAAGAACAAGCTATCCTTGGTATTAGACCACCTCTAGACCAAGAATAACTTTAGACTCCACAGAATTTTGGAAATCCACTATCACATTACCAAGAAATTGATTAACTGTGAAGAAATCACTTCTCTGAAAAGTCTGCTGCAGATTAATCACTCATTGACTAATCATTCATGTAAAGTTTTTGATAAAACTTTGTACGATGTATTGCATGGAGTTTGCGCAACTCCTCCAACTTAAATTTCTCAAAATGATTGAGTATAATTTGAGAATTGACTCAAACAACTTACCTGTGTCTAAAAGTGCCTCTCTGCAATAGCGACTTTAACACCTGCAACTTCTTAGCAATGGTTCTCCCAAACTATATCCCGTTTGGTAAAATGCTTTTAGCCGTAAATGTCTTATCTCTCAACTTAAATTTTAAGCTATCACTTGTGAAAAACTTTACACTGTGTGCTGAGAACTGATCATTTCTTTGATCACGAAATCTGCGCCTGTTTCAGAAGACACTTAGAACATTTCACATATGAATGTTCCTATGCAAAATTCTCTCAACCTGATTACAATTGGACTCTCAAATTCTAGCCATAGATTGATTAACTATGGACTTAGATATGTTCAGAAGGATTTCTCAAAAGATTAACTACAGAAGTAGAAGACATCGAAACATCGGGCGCAAGATTTTCTTCGATTACTCAGAAAAGTTACAACTACATTGAGGAAGTAACTCAACTAACTTTTCATGTGTCCAATGACACTTTTCTACATCTGATTCCTCTCTTCCTATTCTCTATTCTACATGCCCCGACTTTTTCCAAAAACATTTATAGGCAAATATGTACAAACTTATGACTAATCAAAAGTGTGAGTCACCTATATCTGAACTAATGTACATATGTGTACATAACTTTGAGTTTCTGAGTATGTCCTTCCTTCAAACTTCTGAATTTGTTCTCTTCTTAATTTCTTGACTTCATTTCTTCATAAACCTTCAATTGATGATTGATATGCACCAACAGCTCCCCCTCAATCATTAATTGAGGTTTTTCTCTATCTTCTTAATACCTGCCATATCCTTGAATCTCTGTAGCTTTGGTCCATTTAGACTTTTTGTCATCATATCTGCAAGTTGATCTTTTGTAGGTGTATGCATAACTTCAATTTCCTTATCAATGACCTTCTCTCTTAGGAAATGATATTGTATTTCAATATGCTTAGTTCTAGCATGAAACACAGGATTAGCTGCCAAGTATAGAGAACTCATATTGTCTCCACAAATAATAGGAGTACTTTGAATCACATCAAAAACCTTCATAAGTGTCTTTAGCCATATTACCTCCTTTGCAGCTTCCACCATACCTTTATATTCTGCTTCTGTAGATGACAAAGCAATTGTATGTTGCTTCTTAGAACACCATGAAATCAATTTGTCTCCTACATAGCACAAATATCCATGTGTTGATCTTCTATCATCCACATTACCTGCCCAATCTGCATCACTATATATCTTCACTCTTGTATCAGAAGTAAATCCATAGTACAACCCTTCTCTGAGGGTACCCTTGATGTACCTAAGTACTCTTTGTCCTGCAATCCAATGTTCCTTTCTAGGACAATGCATGAATTGTGAAAGCACACCAACTGCATATGACAAATCAGGCCTTGTTAATGTAGCATAAATCAAGCTACCAACCAAACTTTGATAGAGCTTCATGTCTCTGAATTCTTCTCCTCCAAATCTAGACAATTTATGGTTCACTTCCAATGGTGTGGGTGCAACCCTGCAATCTTCCATTTTAAATTTGGTTAGCAAATTTTTAAGATACCTTTCTTGGGTCACATATACTCCATGTTGAGTATATAAAATCTCCATTCCTAAGAAGAATGACAAGTTCCCCAAATCACTGATTTTGAACTCTTTCTCCATCTGCTTCTTGATCATTTGTATTCCTTTATCATCTGCCTGTAAGTATTATGTCATCAACATAAATACAAACATAAATGAATCCATCTTCACTTGCTTTGACTAGCAAGCTACTATCTGCCTTTGATGCTTGAAATCCAAGATCCTTCAAGAACTTAACAAGCCTATAATTCCATGCCCTTGGGGCCTGCTTTAATCCATACAAAGCTCTCTTGAGCTTACACACATAATTTGGACTCACTTGATCTATGAACCCATCTGGTTGCTCCATGTAAACCTCATCTGAAATGTAACCATTCAAAAAAGCATTTTTAACATCTAATTGAGATAACTTCCAACCTTTGCAAGCAGCAATTGCTATGAGAGTTCTGATGGTTGTCATTTTTGCCACAGGACTATAGGTCTCATCATAGTCCACTCCATATGTCTGTGCATACCCTTTCACAACAAGTCTAGCTTTGTACCTAGACACACTTCCATCTGCAAATCTTTTTGTTTTGTAAACCCACTTACATCCAATAATTTTCTGGCTATTAGGTTTAGGAACCAGATCCCAAGTCTGATTCTCTATCAATGTATCATACTCCTCTTGCATGGATTCTTCCCAATTTCTCTTGCCTTTGGCTTCATCATATGTAGATGGATCTTCATCTGCTTTTACCAAATAAGCATAATCTTTAGTAGTCAAGAATGAGGTGTCATAGCTATACCTTGTAGGTTGCCATTTGTGCCTAGATGACCTCCTAACTTCTGCACTTTTTGAAGTCTCTGGTTCATCACATTCTGGATCAAACCTTGGCCTCTCTTCAACTTCAACCTGTACTTCATTATTCTCATTTTCATCAAGTAATTGAATCTTTGCTTTACCTTTCCTTTGATCCACTACTTCTTCAACATCTGCATGTACATTATATTTACCTGCATACCAAGTACCTTGCTCATCAAATGTAACATCCTTGGATACAAGGAATTGCTTTGTGGATGGACTCCACAACCTGTATCCCATTTGCTTATCATCATAACCAATGAATACATACTTTTCTGCCTTAGGCTCCAACTTATGCCTCAATTGAGATGGCACATATGCATATGCCAAGCATCCAAATATTCTGCAATGATCCAAGGTAGGTCTCTTACCCCACCAAGCTTCATATGGTGTCATACCTTGCAAAGCTTTACAAGGCAATCTATTAACCAAATAAGTAGCTGTATTTACAGCCTCTGCCCACAAATAATTTGGGCAATTTTTCTCTTTCATCATGGACCTTGCAAACTCAACAAGAGTCCTATTTCTCCTTTCTGCTACACGATTTTGTTGAGGAGAGTACCTGCAAGTAACTTCTCTCTTTATACCTGCATTCCACAAGTAATCATTGAATTCATTTGAAAAATACTCTCCCCCTCCATCTGACCTTAGTCTCTTCAATTTTTGACCTGTAATCCTTTCTGCATATGCATGATAGTGTTTAAATGTATTAAACACTTCTGACTTTTCTTTAATCACATAAATTGTGATCCATCTGGTAGCATCATCAACATATATGACATAATATCTTGAACCATTTATACTAAAGTCCTTTGAAGGACCCCACACATCTGTATGCACCAACTCAAGTCTTTCTGAATACATAAACCCATGTTTGGAATAAGGTTGCTTATGGGCCTTACCTAATTGACATGCCTCACATCTGTATGTCATGTGTTGACCTGCAATGTTAGGCAACCCAAACACTGAACCATTATTAATCATTTCTTTAATACCTCTCTCATTGAAATGTCCGAGTCTTTTATGCCAAAGATCCAATTCAGATACCTTCTGCTCTCCATATGTGAACATAGCATGTCCAACATTTCCTTGTACCTTCAATGTGAAGAGCCTTCCTTCTTTCTTTCCTGTAACAACCTGTTTATACCCTTGACTAGGGTCTTCAACATAGACTCCATCATTGGTGAATCTTACCTCATATCCTTTTTCCACAATTTGACCTACACTGATCAAATTCTTTGGAATTGTGGGAACATAAAGAACCTTACTCAGAAGAGTGCTCCCATCTTTAGCCTTGACTGAACCAATTGACTTTACCTTATGCTTTGTATTATCACCTGTCGGAACTGTATGGTTAATTGCATTATGATCTAGATCAGTCATCAAAGCAATATTCCCACTTAAATGATTACTACATCCTGAATCAATATAGAACACTCTCATGTCCTCATGTGAGGTTTCACATGTTGCATTCATAATGAGAGTCGAATCCTCCTTCTGATCTGATGCATAGTTGTAGTAGGTGTTATTATAGGATTGATTTTGGAAGCTTCTTCCTCCACCTCTTCCAAAAGAATTCCTACCACCTCTACCTCTGAAGTTTCCTCTCTGAAATCTACCACCTCTTGCTCTTTGATTAAAGTTCTGATAATTAACATTGTTCTAATTATTGTGCTAACAATCATGAGATAGATGATTGGTCTTACCACATATCCAACAAGCTCTTGCATTATCTTTGTTGTTTCTGCCTCTTCCTCTACTTCTGCCATTTCCTTTTCCTCTTATGAAATTTGCTTGGTTTGAAGTACCTTCTTCTTCACCTGATTGTTGCTTTCCTTTGTTAGCTTTCTTCTTGTCTTTAGAGTACATTGCATGACCTGCACTCTTATCAACATCTCCTTTGATATCATTCTCAAAAGTTAGCATATGACCTAACAATTGATTCAAATCAGGAGTGAAGTGATCTAATGAAAGTTCTGTAGACAAAATAAAAGGCTTCCACTTCTCATCTCCTCTTAGCCCTGTGAGAATTTGTCTTACCAATTTATCTTCTTCAATATCTTCATCCACTGCACCTAAAGAATCTGCAATGTCCTTCATCTTTGTCACATAATCAGAGATTGATTGTGAGGCCTTCTTCTTGAAAGTAGTAAATTCTGCCCATAGTGAAGCCTTCCTTGATTTGGTTGTGTTTTGGAAATGCTCTTCCAAAGCATTCCAAATGTCACATGCACTTTCAAGTCCTCTAATGTGAGGAAGCAAATAGTCATTGACTGCCATGTAGATTATGCTCCTTGCTTGAGCATCCTTCTTCATCCAATTCTTTAGATCTGACAATTCTTCCCTAGTTGGAACACTAGGATCTCTGAACTGAGGCTTCTCTTCTTCACCTGTAATATATGCTATCAAATCTTTGCTCATCAGATGAGCTTCCATTCACATAGACCAAGCTGGATAGTTCTCTCTATCCAACTTTTCACCTGTAGACTATCTCCCATCCTTGCTTCACCTGTAGTCTCAAAACTTTAGCCTTTACAAGAAATAAATGTACCTTAACTTCGAGTGTTGCTTCTTCTGATCCTTTTGATAATCTTTGCGTTTCTCCCTTCAATCTTTCTTCACACTTTATCCTTCTGAACCTTCGAGATGTAGAATTTGTATATCTGCAAATGTCGGAGTCTTCCTTTCCTTAATTTTGACACAACCTGCTCTGATACCACTGATGGAGAGTGTTAATCTCCAAAAGAACAAGCTATCCTTGGTATTAGACCACCTCTAGACCAAGAATAACTTTAGACTCCACAGAATTTTGGAAATCCACTATCACATTACCAAGAAATTGATTAACTGTGAAGAAATCACTTCTTTGAAAAGTCTGCTGCAGATTAATCACTCATTGACTAATCATTCATGTAAAGTTTTTGATAAAACTTTGTATGATGTATTGCATGGAGTTTGCGCAACTCCTCTAACTTAAATTTCTCAAAATTATTGAGTATAATCTGAGAATTGACTCAACTTACCTGTGTCTAAAAGTGCCTCTCTGCAATAGCAACTTTAACACCTGCAACTTCTTAGCAATGGTTCTCCCAAACTATATCCTGTTTGGTAAAATGCTTTTAGCCATAAATGGCTTATCTCTCAACTTAAATTTTAAGCTATCACTTGTGAAAAACTTTACACTGTGTGCTGAGAACTGATCATTTCTTTGATCACGAAATCTGCGCCTGTTTCAGAAGACACTTAGAACATTTCACATATGAATGTTCCTATGCAAAATTCTCTCAACCTGATTACAATTGGACTCTCAAATTCTAGCCATAGATTGATTAACTATGGACTTAGATATGTTCAGAAGGATTTCTCAAAAGATTAACTACAGAAGTAGAAGACATCGAAACATCGGGCGCAAGATTTTCTTTGATTACTCAGAAAAGTTACAACTACATTGAGGAAGTAACTCAACTAACTTTTCATGTGTCCAATGACACTTTTCTACATCTGATTTCTCTCTTCCTATTCTCTATTCTACATGCCCCAACTTTTTCCAAAAACATTTATAGGCAAATATGTATAAACTTATGACTAATCAAAAGTGTGAGTCACCTATATCTGAACTAATGTACATATGTGTACATAACTTTGAATTTCTGAGTATGTCCTTCCTTCAAACTTTTGAATTTGTTCTCTTCTTAATTTCTTGACTTCATTTCTTCATAAACCTTCAATTGATGATTGATATGCACCAACAAAGACCACATCCCTAAGTTACTTTGTGATGGAATTGTAACACCTATACCTCTTTTGTTCTATAGAAAAGCCTATAAAGATGCACTTCTCTACCCTAGCATCCATCTTACCTTCATTCACCCCTTGATGTACATGTACATAGCATACACATCCAAAGATCCTTAGATGTAACAAGCCATGCTTCCTTTGGTAAAAGACCTCATGTAGTGTAGCATCATGAACTCTTGGGGTGGTCATCGTATTCACCAAGTAAGAAGTTGTACTAGTTGCATCTACCCAATATGGAAATGCAACATTCATTTCATTTAACATGCAACTAGCTACCTCTGATCTATCTATTTTTTCGTTCACAAATACCATTTTATTAAGGGGTATAATAGTATCTATATTGGCTCTTTATCCCTTCATCCTACAAGAACTTGGTAAAATCATTGGAGAAGTACTCTCCTCCACCATCTGATCTTAGAGTTTTGATCTTGTGGCCTATTTCATTCTCAACTTATGCCTTGAACCTTGTGAATGTATCAAACACATCACTCTTGTTCTTGATATGTAGAACCAAATCTTTCTAGAGCAATCATCAGTAAAGGTTAAAAGTAAATGTTACATGCATGTGTTGGCTCTCTTGATAGTCCCTGTACATGTGTGTGGACCAAATCCAAAACCCTAGGAGTCAGATAGGTCAATGGCTTGAAAGGCCTGATGGAGATTTGTTTTTGAGGGACTTGAAAATCATAGCTAGAATTTTGACTAAAAATGGATAAGCATTCATTTCTCTTGGTATTTAATAAAACATTGGGTATTGTGACAAGTATTTTGAGTTGATGCTACATATTGTAAGTGCATAATACAAATGCATGCATATTCATAATGACTTTGAAGTTTCCCACGATAGCTGCTAGATGAAGTTTCTAACTATGTATGTACACAACACATGCATATATTCTCCTCATTGTTTCTCCTTGTAAGTGTATAATATGTATAGGCATACGTATTCATATCATCTATTTTTTGCCTATTTTTGATAGGTATGTTAAAGAAAGAAAGCACACTACGTCTCATGGCTTTTTGCGAAAGTTTTGGAGAAACTGGAATTTTTCTAAATTTGGTGGATCGCACACTTCTTTGGGGAGGGAAACGATCAAACTCTGATATAGGGAGACCTGCGCATCAACACAGGGGACACACAAAAATCTGAGAATTACCTTGTTATTGAGAGTGAGAGTGAGAGTGTGATTGAGAGTGCGAGTGTGAATGCGATTGTGATACCTCGGGGTGGTTGGGAGGTAGAGGCTTTGTCAAGAAGCTATTGTCCAAAGCTATTTTAACCATTGATTCACATCTATAATATCAGAATTCTTCCTTCTGTGTGTCATATTTATTTCTACTCTTCTGCATAAGATTTTCTCCTACCTTGTGCAACCTCTACGTTCTTCTCTCCTCTATTATTTTTGAATGATTGAAAGATTGTGATTGGGGATAGATTGTGATTGAGGATAGATTGTGATTGAGGAAATGCTACAAGTGGTATCAGAGTAGAACCAATCCTCGAGAACGATGGAAGGTCTAACACAAAAGATTTGTGAACACAAGGAGCTTATTCAGAAGCTTCTTGGAGAATTGCGCAAAGAACGAGGCAAAAAGCAACCAGAAGGAGCAACAAACTTGTTTGTGGAGTTGAACGATGAAGTTGCGGGAACATCTAGTGTACCTCGCTCAAAACAAAAATGTAATGATGAAGATATGGAACCAGGTGAGTTTGCCCTTAACCAAGTCTTCAAGAAGGCAAAGTTGAATGATTTTGATGGTGAGAAGAAGAGTGGCGAAGATCTTGAGGCATGGATTGAAGAACTAGAGGATTTCTTTGATCTTCGACAATTTAGTGAAGAGTCCCAGGCAAAAGTTGGGATCCTACACCTGCGTGGGATCCCGAATCTATGGTGGAAGTTGTATATGCAGACTCAAACGTGTTTTGGTCCAATTCTATGGAAGGAATTTAGAGAACAAGCTGAAAAACTCTATTGTTCTCGACATTACCATATGGAGAAGAAGATGGAGTTCTACAATTTCTGACAACACAAAAGTGATAAGCATATCTTATCTATTGACGAGTATTATGCATTAGAGGTTAGTGGTAATGCTCTAAAGAGTAAATTTATTGAAGGGCTTCATGAGGAACTTCACTATCAAGTCAAGGGATCTGGATGCATTGATTTTCTTGATGCTATTGCGATGGGCGAGAACATTGAGAAGATGGAGAAATTCAATTTTGCGAAGGCAAATAGAAGCAGGGGACATAGGCCACAAAGACTTGTTGAAATGAACATGAACAATTCAAAGAAGACTCCATCTTCAAATAACCAAGGCAAGAATCCTGCTCAGGTGGAAAATCAAAGGAGGTGTCAACTAATCTAGTGGCAACAAGACCCTGATTTTATTGAGAGGGCAAAAAGACTTGGTCTGTGTTTTCGTTGCAGGGAGCAAGGGCATCAAACATATGAGTGCCTGAATAAGGCAGTCTTTCGACCCGCACAATCAAAAGCGATAAACATCATCGAGGAGGGTACAATTATTGAGGAATTAGATGATGGAGGTAAGTGCCCTGACTCTACTTTACGTTGCATGGTGGTTAGTTCTTTCCCAACGGCTTCTGTAAATCCCAAAAAATGTACATTTGGAGTAAGGAGGGGATTCCTCTTGGAACATGTGATTTTTGTAAAAGAGATCTCCATGGATGAGGATAAGGGGGAAAAAATCAGAGGACTCTCACCTCCTCACAACTTGTGGCAACTTAGGGGATTCTTGGGACATGCCAACTATTATTGGAGGTTTATATTGAACTTCGCATCGATAGCCACACCATTGATGAATCTTCTGAGGAAAGATCAACATTATCAATGGAATAGAGAGTGACAAACTGCCTTTGACTCTATTAAAGAAAACTTCATAAATGCACCAATTTCGGTAGCACCTAATTTGATGAAAGAGTTTCATGTGCATGCGGATGCTTCCCATACCACGGTCAGGGTAGTGCTTTGTCAAGCTGACAAAAAGAAATTGGATCATCCAACTTATTATGCAAGTCGAGTTTTCAGAGAATTGCGCGCCAATCGTTTCTCTAGTTCTCCTTCTGTGTTTAATCTTATGATAAATCCTTTTGTACACATCTAAGTACATAGTTAATCTATCTATGCTTAAAGTTTGAGAGTTCAATTGCAAACAGGCTGAGAGAATTTCGGATAGGAACATCTATATGTGAGAAAGTGTTGAGTGTCTTCTGAAACAGGCGCAGATTCGATGGTCAAAGAAATGGAGAGTGCTCAATGCATAGTGTAAAGTTTTACACAAATGAGGAGTCAAAATTTAAGTTGGAAGGTAAGCCATCTATGGCTAAAAGCATTTGTTTAAACGGGTTCTAGTTTGGGAGAACCATGTCTTAGAAGTTGCAGGTGTCAAAGTCGACTCTACAAAGAGACAGTTTCAGACATAGGTAGATTGTTTAAATCATTTCTCATAATCTACTCAAGCTTTTGAAGTGTTTTAACTTGGAGGAGGTGCGCAATCTCTAGAAAAAACATTTTTACAAAGTTTTATAAAAAACTTTACACAAATGATTAGTCAATGAGTGATTAAGGTGCAACAGACTTTTCTGAGAAATGACTTTCTTCACAGTTAGCTAATTTCTTGATAGTTTGGTGCTTGTCTTCCAAAATTGGTTGGAGTTTAAAGTTATTCTTGATATAGAGGTGGTCTAACATCAAGGATAGCTTGCTCTTTTGGAGATTAACACTCTCCATCAGTGGTATCAGAGCAGGAAGTATCAAAATTGAGGAAAGGAAGAATCGGACTGCTGCAGACATACAAATTTCACATTTCGAAGGTTCAACAGAATAAAAGTTTGATAGGAAGACTGAAGGAAGACACATAAAGGTTATCAAAAGGATTAGAAGGAGCAACATTCGAAGCCAAGGTACATTCATTCCTTATAAGGACTAAAGATTTGAGACTACAGGTGAAGCAAGGATGGGAGATAGTCTCCAAATTGAAAAGTTGGATAGAGAGAACTATCCAGCTTGGTCTATGAGAATGGAAGCTCATCTTATGAGCAAAGATCTGATGGGATACATAACAGGAGAGGAAGAAAAGCCAAAGTTTAAAGATCCTAGTGTTCCAACTAGGGAGGAGCTTGCAGATATAAAGATTTGGATGAAGAAGGATGCTCAAGCAAGGAGCATAATCTACATGGCAGTGAATGATTATTTGCTTCCTCATATCAGAGGACTTGAAAGTGCAAGTGACATTTGGAATGCTTTGGAAGAGCATTTTCAGAATACAACCAAATCAAGGAAAGCTTCATTATGGGCAGAATTTACTACCTTCAAGAAGAAGGCTTCACAATCAATATCTGATTATGTGACAAATATGAAAGACATTGCTGATTCTTTAGGTGCAGTTGATGAAGATATTGAAGAAGATAATTTGGTAAGACAAATTCTCACAGGACTTAGAGGAGATGAGAGAAGATAATTTGGTAAGACAAATTCTCACAGGACTTAGAGGAAACCTTTTATTTTGTCTACAAAACTTTCATTAGATCATTTCACTCCTGATTTGAATCAATTATTAGGACATATGCTAACTTTTGAGAATGATATCAAAGGAGATGTTGATAAGAGTGCACGTCATGCAATGTATTCTAAAGACAGGAAGAAAACTAACAAAGGAAAGCAACAATCAGTTGAAGATGAAGGTACTCCAAGTCAAGCAAACTTCCTAAGCGGAAGAGGAAGTGGCAGAAGTAGAGGAAGAGGCAGAAATAACAAAGATAATGTCAGAGCTTGTTGGATATGTGGTAAGACCAATCATCGATCTCATGATTGTTGGCATAATAATCAAAGCAATGGTAATTTTAATCAGAATTTTAATCAAAGAGGAAGAGGTGGCAAATATCAGAGAGGAAACTTCAGAGGTAGAGGTGGTAGGAATTCTTTTGGAAGAGGTGGAGGAAGAAGCTTCCAAAATCAATCCTATAATAACACCTACTACAATTATGCATCAGATCAGAAAGAAGATTCCACTCTTATTATGAATGCAACATGTGAAGCCTCACATGAAGACATGAGAGTATTTTATATTGATTTAGGATGTAGCAACCATCTGAGTGGAAACATTGCTTTGATGACTGATCTAGATCATAATGCAATTAATCATATAGTTCAAACAGGTGAGAATACAAAGCACAAAGTAAAGTCAATTGGTTCAGTCAAAGCCAAAGATGGAAGCACTCTCTTGAGTAAGGTTCTGTATGTTCCTACAATTCCAAAGAATTCGATTAGTGTAGGACAATTTGTGGAAAAAGGATATGAGGTAAGGTTCACTAATGATGGAGTTTATGTTGAAGATCCTAGTCAAGGGTATAAACAAATTGTTACAGGAAAGAAGGAAGGAAGGCTCTTCAGATTAAAGATACAAGGTAATATTGGACATGCTATGTTTACATATGGAGAGCAAAAGGTGTCTGAATTGGATCTTTGGCATAAAAGACTTGGACATTTTAATGAAAGAGGTATCAAAGAAATGATAAACAATGGTTCAGTGCTTGGATTGCCTAATATTGCAGGTCAACACATGACATATAGATGTAAAGCATGTCAGTTAGGTAAGGCTCATAAGCAATCATATAATAAGTATGGTTTTATGTATTCAAAAAGACTTGAATTGGTACATACAGATGTGTGGGGTCCTTCAAAAGATTTCAGTATAAATGGTTCAAGATATTATGTCATATATGTTGATGATGCTACCAAGTGGATCACAATCTATGTGATCAAAGATAAGTCAGAAGTGTTTAATACATTTAAACACTGTCATGCATATGCAGAAAGAATCACAGGTCATAAGTTGAAGAGACTAAGGTCACATGGAGGGGGAGAGTATTTCTCTAATGAGTTCAGTGATTACTTGTGGAATGCAGGTATAAAGAGAGAGGTTACTTGCAGGTACTCTCCTCAACAAAATGGGGTAGCAGAGAGGAGAAATAGAACTCTTGTTGAGTTTGCTAGATCCATGATGAAGGAGAAAAATTCCAAATTATTTGTGGGTTGAGGCTGTAAACACAGCCACATATTTGGTCAATAGGTTACCTTGTAAAGCTTTGCAGGGTATGACACCATATGAAGCTTGGTGGGGTAAGAGACCTACCTTGGATCATTGTAAAATATTTGGTTGCTTGGCATATGCATATGTGCCATCTCAATTGAGGCATAAATTGGAACCTAAAGCAGAGAAGTATGTATTTATTGGTTATGATGACAAGCAGATGGGTTATAGGTTGTGGAGTCCATCCACAAAGCAATTCCTTGTGTCCAAGGATGTTACATTTGATGAGCAAGGCACTTGGTATGCAGGTAAACTTAATGTGCATGCAGATGTTGAAGAAGTTGTGAATCAAAAGAAAGGTAAATCAAAGGTTCAAATATTTGATGAAGATGAGAATAATGAAGTACAGGTTGAAGTTCTATAGTCCTGTTGCAAAGATGACAACCATAAGGACACTCATAGCAATTGCAGCTTGCAAAGGTTGGAAATTATCTCAATTAGATGTGAAGAATGCATTTTTGAATGGTTTTATTTCAGATGAAGTCTACATGGAACAACCAGATGGTTTCAAAGATCAAGTGTATCCAAATTATGTGTGTAAGCTCAAGAGAGCTTTGTATGGGTTGAAGCAGGCCCCAAGGGCATGGAATTATAGGCTTGTAAAGTTCCTTTAGGAACTTGGATTTCAAGCATCAAAGGCAGATAGTAGCTTGCTAGTGAAAGCAAATGAGGATGGATTTATTTATGTTTGTATTTATGTTGATGACATAATACTTACAGGAACAGATGATAAAGGCATACACATGATTCAGAAACAGATGGAGAAAGAATTCAAAATCAGTGATTTGGGAAATTTGTCATTCTTTTTGGGAATGGAGATTTCATATACTCAACATGGAGTATATGTAACTCAAGAAAGGTATCTGAAAAATTTGTTAACCAAATCTAAAATGGAAGATTGCAGGATAGCACCAACTCTAATGGAAGTGAATCAAAGATTGAGTAGATATGGAGGAGAAGAATTCAAAGATATGAAGCTCTATCAGAGTTTGGTGGGTAGCTTGATTTATGCTACATTAACAAGGCCTGATTTATCATATGCAGTTGGAGTTCTATCTCAATTCATGCATTGTCCTAGAAAGGATCATTGGATTGCAGGACAAAGAGTACTTAGGTACATCAAGGGCACACTTAAAGAAGGTTTGTATTATGGATTTACTTCAGATACAAGAGTTAAAATATACAGTGATGCAGATTGGGCAGGTAATTCTGATGATAGAAGATCAACACATGGATATTTGTGTTATGTGGGAGATAAGCTTATTTCATGGTGCTCTAAGAAGCAACATACATTTGCTCTATCATCTACAGAAGCAAAATACAAAGGCATGGTAGAAGCTGCAAAGGAAGTAATATGGTTAAAGACTCTTATGAAGAGTTTTGATATTGCTCAGAGTACTCCGATCATTTGTGGAGACAATATGAGTTCTTTATATTTGGCAACAAATCCTGTATTTCATGCTAGAACTAAACACATTGAGATTCAGTATCATTTTTTGAGAGAGATGGTTGTTGATAAAGAAATAGAGATTATGGATACTCCTACAAAAGATCAACTTGCAGATATGATGACAAAAAGTTTGGATGGACCAAAGTTGCAGAGATTTAATGATATGGTAGGAATAAAAAGGATGCAGGTAATCACAATTGATGATTGAGGGGGAGCTGTTGGAGCAGCACAATCAACAATTGGTGATTATATAAAGCCTAGAAGTGAAGAGATGAAGGAAAGATTGAAGATCAACTTCATGAAGTAAAGAGAAGATTCAGATAGCAAAGTCCTTTAAATTATATGTACATTAGTTCTGTATATACTTCAATATACTTGAAGTAATGACGAATCAGTACTTATATGTATATATAAGTACATGCTCATAGTCGTATAGGAAGTGTAAGAGAGTGAGAGATGAAATATAGATGAGTAGATGATGAACATTGTATGTATCATCCATCAGATGTATGAAGAGTAGATATAAGGAAAAAGTTTTCAGAGAATTGCATGTCGATCTTTTCTCTAGTTCTCATTCTGTGTTTAATCTTATGAGAAATCCTTTTGTACACATCTAAGTCCATAGTTAATCTATCTATAGTTAAAGTTTGAGAGTTCAATTGCAAACAGGCTGAGAGAATTTTGGATAGGAACATCTATATGTGAGAAAGTGTTGAGTGTCTTATGAAACAGGCGGAGATTCGATGGTCAAAGAAATGGACAGTGCTCAATGCATAGTGTAAAGTTTTACACAAATGAGGAGTCAAAATTTAAGTTGGAAGGTAAGCCATCTATGGCTAAAAGAATTTGTTTAAACGGGTTCTAGTTTGGGAGAACCATGTCTTAGAAGTTGCAGGTGTCAAAGTTGACTCTATAGAGAGACAGTTTCAGACATAGGTAGATTGTTTAAATCATTTCTCATAATCTACTCAAGCTTTTGATTTCTAGGAAAAACATTCTACAAAGTTTTATAAAAAACTTTACACAAATGATTAGTCAATGAGTGATTAAGGTGTAGCAGACTTTTCTGAGAAATTACTTTCTTCACAGTTAGCTATTTTCTTGATAGTTTGGTGCTTGTCTTCCAAAATTGGTTGGAGTTTAAAGTTATTCTAGATATAGAGGTGGTCTAACATCAAGGATAGATTGTTCTTTTGGAGATTAACACTCTCCATCATAACCAAACTAGGGAAAGTGCACATGCTTGCAGATCATTTGTCTCGAATTCTTGATGAAGAATCAATCTGTGGTATGCTCGATGATGCTCTTGATGGTCATCTGTTTCAGGTTGATGTCAAAGTACCATGGTACGTTGACTTGGTAAACTTCTTGTGTATGGCCAAGTACCCTTTGGAAGCAAGTAAAAGAGATAAGAAAAAATTATTAGCGCTCGCAAAACACCATAGTATCATTGGTGAACAGCTCTATTGATACTTTGTTCATGAAAGCATTTACCGAAGGTGTCTAGTGGAAGAAGAGGCAACCATAGTTCTAAGGGCATTACACGACGAACCTTGCCGTGGGCATTTGCAAGTGATTTGATGGCTAGAAAGGTCTTCTTGGAAGGATATTGGTGACCAATACTATTCAAGGATTATTACAGTTATTGTAAGAAATGTGACAAGTGTGAAAGAATGGGTAAACCAACATGCAACCCCTCTTACACTGGTTTTGGCTTTGAAGCCTTTCAAGAAATGGGGGATTGACTTTGTGGGACCCATTGATTCTCCCACTAGACATAGATCCAATAGATACACCCTGGTCTACACTGATTATGTTACCAAGTGGGTGGACGCAAAAGCTCTGAAGATGGATCGAGCCATCGATGTAGCCAAGTTTTTGTACGAGCAAATTATTATGCGGTTCAAGTGCCCGTTGGAGATAGTGAGTGATAGAGGATTGTGTTTCATTAACTGATTGAGGAGTTGATGGGGCTATATAAAATCAAACACAGAAAAAGCACGCCATATTATCCGAGGGTGAATGATCAAGTTGAGGTTAGCAATACGATTCTTGAACAGATCTTGACAAAAACGATGGCCGCTCATAGGTGAGACTAGGATGAATGACTTTTAGAAGCCCTGTGGGCATATCAAACATCCTATCAAGTGACAACTAAGAGCACTCCATTTTTACTATTGTATGGCAAGGAAGCCATCTTTCCCATTGAAAAGGAAGTCCCAACATTGAGAGTGGCCATCAAGGCCAGGATGGGACAAGAAGAGTCACTAAAAGAAAGATATATCCAATTGGTCAAGTTAGAGGAGAAGAGAATCGTTGCACAACAGAGCCTGGAGGCTATTCACAAATGATGGCATTTTCACGCATGTGATCGACGATCTCTCCAACATTTGCAATTGCGTTGCGCTTATGAGCTGAAACAAGTATATGCAGAATTGTTGTTTTGCCTAATCTCTCTCTTATTGTCTCCCTTTGTCTCTGTTTCTCTCTTTCTACATCTTTCTCTCTTTGAACTCTCTCTCTCTCTCTCTCTCTGTCTCTTCTTTCTCTCTTTATTGCAGGTTATTCAAGAAGCTAACCAAGCAAAAAGTATGGCTAACTATTGTAAGTACAATTTCTATTCTTTGTATATCATTTGAACTGTGTTATTTTCATTAGATAGCATACTTACACTTATTGATATGCACTTATACACTTATACATGATGAAGATGCACTTTCACACATATACACATATACACATGCACATACACACACATATATACACACAAATACATGTGCACATACACTTAGACATACACACATATACACATGCATATGCACAAACATTTCTACAACCACATAAAAAGACTTACATGCATGCATTATTGCATATATATATATATATATATATATATATATATATATATATATATATATATATATATATATATATATATATATATATATATATATATATATACATTAACATATACGTAAATACATGTATATGCACATCCACATGCATGCACATTCACATGCATGCACATGGATGCAAATGGAAATGCATCCACATACACATGCATGTTTCATACATATACACATGCATACACATACATTATACACATATATACACATATATACACATATATACACATATATACACATATATACACATATATACACATATATACACATATATACACATATATATGCACATACGTACACACACAAATACACATGCACATACACATGCACATACCTACATATACACATATACATGCACATAACACATATACACATAGAGTTACACATATACATGCACATATATATACACACACATACACATGCACATGCACATACTCATACAAACATATACACTTACACATGCACATGCACATACATACGTATACACACACATACACATGCACATACATACATATACACACACATACATATACACTTACGTACACACATATGAATGAGTTATATAATTAAAGTATTACAACACATGCTTAATATAAAAAATAATAACAATCAATAGAACAAAACTCTTCATTACTTAATACCATACACACAATTCAAAACATAACTGAAATGAAAAATATATAGATAAAAAATATATATGTATATCAATGTAAATACACATAATCCAATGTCATAATCAACTAGAATCCGAATCACCATCATCATGATCATCATCATGATCATGATCATCATCATGATCATGATCATCATCAGCAGCAGCATCATGATCATCCTGATCATCCTCATCCTCATCCTCATCCTCATCGTCATGATCACCTTGTGACGATCGAGATCCTCCCTCCTGTGTCTGTCTCTCCACCTCATCCATATCTCTCTCTCCATAATACTCTTGTATTACATATAACAAACATAAATAAATAAAACAATTAAACCATTTATAAAAATAAAATAATTATAAAAAATTTAATAATACTCACAAAGGCATCAGGATGATCTCGCATATACTCGCTCAAACGCCGATATCCAAAATGTGTAGCATACTCGATCTCATGTTTCGTAGGATATCGGCCATAATCCTTTCACTGTATTGAAACAAATAAAAAAGATTTGTTGCTTGCATTTTAACTAAAATAAAAAATATACTCACAATAACACATATACTTACAAATGTAGCTAGAAAACCATTATGGCCCATTTGGCCTAGGTGCGATGTGTGGCCCGACTCCACTCTCTTCTTTGTAGCAACCTAATTATTTAAGAAAAATACATAAATTAAATGTAAAAAATTACTAAAATATATAAAAATTATAAATATAAACTATTAATTTGTGTGCCTTCTACTGAGGAAATGACTCCTAAAGACGTGGTTGTCTACGAAAAAACTGCCACGTCCCAGGTGGTATGTTAGGCTGCCTCTTATTTTTTTCCACCATACAATATCTCCTATTAATTTAATCTCAAACAGAAAAAAAAAATCAGAATACATACACATATATACACACACATACACATACACATACACATACACATACCTACATACACATATACATGCAAACATATATGCATACATATATGTATACATATTGCTAAACGCTTGGCCTATCTGTCAGAGCTGCGTTTAAACGATTAGTGGGTTCTTGGGAGTGGAAGGGGTCTCTAAAAACAGAGGCCATGTGCTTGGTTTCCCAAAATTGCTTCACACAACAATATGCCCACGTTCAAGAACTCTATTTGGGAATCTATTTACGCTTCCACTGTAATCAGACTCTTCAACGCTTACTGACCATACTTCCGTTATTGTTCCTCAGCATGCAGTGATGAAACTACCCAGTACCGTACCATAGAATTACTTTGATTAACTCAAAGAATTGACCCAACATAAACTATTATAAACAACATAACAATAATAGCAGTTCAAACTGTACCGTACAGGTGCAGTTAACCAAATAGTACCTGATTATACCGAACACTCAGATGATTCCAAAACACATTCCCGAACTACACTGACTTCACTAACCAGATAAACAGTGCGATAGTTCCTCTAGTCGTTATGTAACTCACAGACCGAACAACATTGATGAATGCCCAAGATCGAGACTAGACAAGATACTCAGCCGTACCTAAACGTACAATACTGGAACTATCATTACTGAAGCACGAGGTTTAATAATCAACTTACAGAGCAGTATAACAGAAAGATTCAACAGTACTCAGACTGACAGAATGATCACAACGGAGTGTCACCAAACAATCAACTAGACAGACCGTCTGGTAAACCCCGATCGTCACTGAAATCACACTCCGAACAGACAAGACAAGGCAAGGCTTCCAACAGAATACTTAGCATACTCAGAATACTTGAAATTAGACGACAAACACTAACAGCAACGTTCAGCTCAATCACCCAGATAGACAGTCTGGTGATCCTCACGGAACGTCACTGCAGCATCTCTTTTTCATTGCTTTATAAAGATTACAAGGTGTCTGTGTAACCACCTTTCGTGCGTGCAAAAACTGAAAAGATTCAGTCTTTACAACTTCCAATGCGGCGGCCGACTAACACTCTGGCACGCATAGTGGACTCAAACCCGCAGGTTTCCCCAAAATTAGGGTTCATCTATAATTCCTTCTAAGTACATCGATCGTGCTAATCTAAAGGTTTGGGCAATTTTCTTTTTCAAAACTTCTAACATTTGTTTTAAAACATCGGGTTCTACTAATTGGGCATCTATTCTTACAGAGCTTAGGGAAATGGCTTCAGTCAGCAAAATTTTTGCCTATGTTTGCAGAAAAGCCTCTTGTAAATAGAAGCCGTTTGATAGTGCCGCATCTCTGGATACCTTCATCTCTGCAAGTTGTTTATCCATCTTGGCCAATCTTTCTTTCTGGTTGTCGAGTTGATTGTCTTTTCTATCAATCTGCTGATTCTGGAACTGGATTGTGTTGGAGTAGGCATCTCTTTCTCTGCGAAGATCTGATATTACTTTTTGCAGTTGAGCTTCTACGATCAATTTCCGTTTGAGGATATTGTTCACTTCTACGAAGTCCATCTTACATCTCTGTAGTTCTTCAGCTGTTTTTATAGCCAGATCATGCTGTTCTTGGCCTCTCTGTACCACTTCATGTAGCGTCTATCTTGTTTCTTCCAATAGATTCCCTAAGGCGATTCTTGCATCATCTTTATCCTGGAGTAATTGCTTCAGGTTAATTATCTCTGCATCTGCAACATTCAGCAATTCCTCCTTCTCTTGTGCTACTGCCAGGGCCTCATCTCGTTGAGTTGTAATTACTTCCTGCTCTTGAATTCTTGCCTATAATTGCTTAATTTGTTCATTTAGCGCATGATTTTCAGCCTTTACTACCTGTAATTCCTCCTGGAGGGGAGTGATATCTGCCTCCAGTACCTCTAATTTGTGTTGAAAGTCATCGCGAATAGTATCTGTGACTTGCTTCATTTGTTGTGGCAGTTGTTGTGATAAGTGGATTAGCATTCGTCCCATAGATGCTAACTCAGAAAATACGGGAATGGACGGGAGTGGAAGATGAGGACGAGGTTGAGAAGAGGATGCTATGAGAAGCTGTTGGGAATTTGGTGGGGAGTAATTAGGCAATGAAGATGAAGAAGCCGCGGGTTGGTCGGGGATAATGGGTGGAATAGGAAGGATGTGGTTGAGTGGAGGTTCCGGTGGAGTGGGAAGGACAGGATTAGGTTCTGTTACCTCTTTTGTGGTTTGCTGTGTGTCAGTGGTGTCGTCAGCTGTGGACTCGACTGCTTTAAGTAGTTCATCAAACAGTTCTTTGATGATATGTTCTCCCTCTTCTTGCCTCTCCTGCTCAGATTGCTACTGAGATGTTTCTTCTGACGAACTTGTTTCGGATTCGATGGGGGCCTCCTGTTGTTGTTGTTGTTCTGAAGATGTCTGTGCTGAAGATTCATGATGCATGGACGTTGTGGTATTGTGCAATGTTTCGTCCTCGTTTGCTTCTTCTTCTTTGTCATCTGCCTTATTATTTGCAGTTGAACCATGTACGTTGCTGCCGGATGAGCTTATCCTGATTCTTTTCCAGCGGAGAAGGCGGAATATCTCTTCGTCTTCTTCTTCATCGTCCTCTAGTAATAGTGCGGATTCCTCATGGCATAGAACAGGCCCGCGGGGTGGTGGTTGTGCAGCTAGAATGGTCGGAAATAGAAAGGAGATGATGTGAGGCAGTCTCGATCTTGGCATATCGCCCTTATTGACCTGCTTGACGATTGCAACGCATTCTTTGTGTATTCGCCGGAAGAAATATGATGCAAAATTGACTGGTTCTCGGGCAGCTAAATCTATAGCGGAATAAAAAGGTCGAGAGATTCCATAGGTTCACTTCTACAGGTTGAGGATGGCTACTAGGAAGTGTAATGTGGATCTCTCAGGTTCAGGACGGCAGAGGATGGTGTATTCGTTGGATGAATGTCTAGGAAATAGTTGGTTCATGGTTGCTAGTGGCAGATTTGGGCCGTTTTCGCGACCTTGCGGAGTGAGTCGAAACGCATTAGAAAAAGCTTGGAAGGTGATTACGGTATGGGAAGGCAGGGAGGTGATAGGCCAACTCTGCTCGGTGGCAGGTGTGGCAGCGATGGCGGCGATTATCTGGGCATAGAAGGGGTGGCAATCCACTGAATGCCATGGCAGTTCAGCGAAATTGCTTAACCCTCGGGTGCGCAGAAACTCTCCTACTTCAGTAGGGAGTCCATCACGGAAGGCGGCATAGTTTGCCAGAGCTTCCATGGCACACACTAAGACAGCAAACACAAGACACAACCGCACAGGGTATACACAGTCACACAAATCACGCAAACACAATAGCGATTTTTGGCGAAACGGAGAAGGTTAAGAAAGAAAATAAAAGAAAAGAAAAGGAAAAGCAAAATATGCAGCCAATCCACGGAACGTTCAGTGTGGATCGGATGCTTGTTGATACGGCCGCAGCTTTGAACCATTTATCACCTTTGGAAGAGGTATTCCGGTCAAAGTAGTCAACCAAAAAGTTGCTGGGCCTACTTGCTTAGAAATCCGGTAGGGGCCAAACCATCGTAACTTGAATTTGCCAACAAAACGATTCAACTTTGCATCGTAAAAGAGTTGAAGTTGTCCCACTGTAAAAACTGGAGTGTTTACATATCGATCATGTGTTCGAGCTTGTCTTAGCTGTACTTCCTGAATAGTCAGAAAACTATGCCATCGATGTTCATCCAGTTCTCTGAGTGTATCCAACCGAAATAACAGAGATTCTTCAGGTAGCAGTTTCTGGTTGATGGCTACTCGTAAGCTTGGTATAATGATCTCCATTGGTGCTATGGCTTCCAATCCATAAGCTAGTTTGAAAGGGGTTAATCCTGTTGCTACCTTGTATGTAGTCCGGTACGCCCATAACGTTGCACGTAACAGTTGATCCCATCTTTCCGGTGATTCTAGAATTAATTTTCGAAGCATATTCAACAAGGTTTTGTTTGTACTTTCCGCCAAACCATTTGCACGAGGATAATATGGTGAACTGAATTTGTGCATAACCTGAAAAGAATGTGTGAGTACTTTCATTAACTTGTTAACAAAATGAGTGCCTTGATCTGTAACTAGCTCCAGAGGTAAGCCAAAACGTGGGAAAACATCTTTCATTAGACACTTTGCCACCGAAACAGTTGTGGCACACCTTAAAACCCAAGCTTCTGCCCATCTGGTTGCATAGTCTGTACAGGTCAGAATATAACGATTATTACTGAGGATTGCCGGAGGTGTAATAGGTCCAATGAAATCTAGACCCCACTTCTGAAAAGGTTCTATGGCAAGACAGGTTGTAGAGGGAAAAGATGACGTTGTAGGGGCTGTCCAGACCTCTGACACGTATCACATTGTTTGACAAACTGAGATACATCCCTGTACATAGTGGGCCACCAAAGTCCACTCTACAGAATTTTCTGGTGTGTTAAATCTGCCGCAAAATGTCCGTTGGATAGAATTGAATGAGCCAAAGTAATGACTGAATTAACTTCGTGTGGAGGAATACAACAAAGTAAAACTCCAGTGTGATCCATATAGTATAATTCCCCAACAATCAACCGAAATCGGCGACTAAAAATTGCAATTTTCCTTCGTATTGCAGGAGAAGTGTGAGAAGGAAGGCATCCATCAGTAAGAAAGGTCAATATCTGATCATAATATGTAGATGGCATAGGTGGGTCCTTGATTTCATCATTAGTTGGTTCAAAAACATAAATCGATGGTGTTGTGTCATCTACACCGACCGGAGCTTCACCGGAATCTAAACGAGAAAGGAAATCTGCTAAGGCATGTGAACTTCCTGGCCGATGAATAACTTCGTAATCAAACTCTTGTAAAAGCAGAACCCAACGCGCTAATCGACCACCTAAATGCTGTTGCCGAACCAGATAGATAAGTGCAGCATGATCTACATGAAAAGTAAATTTTCCGCCAAGTAAATAATGTTTGAATTTCTTTATAGAATATACTAAACCCAGACATTCCCTTTCAGTTACAGAGTAATTCTTCTCAGCAGGAGCAAGCCTTCGACTTGCATAGTACACAAGCCTGAATCATTTATCGATTTGTTGCATTAGAATGCTCCCAATTGCTATATCTGAAGCATCAACAAATACATGAAATGGGCGATCCAGTTAGGAGGCTATAAGATTGGAACCTGTGTTAGTAATCCCTTTAGACGATCAAAAGCAATTTGACATTCCTGAGTCCATTCAAATTGCTGAGGAGTTTTGGTTATTAATCGGTTCAGTGGTATCGCCAAATGAGCAAGCCATCGTAAGTGTCGACCATGCGATCTTACTTGACCCATGAAGCACATTACTTCTTTAGGTGAAGTGGGCACAGGTGCTTCTAACACAGCTGTAATTTTATCTGGATCGACCTGTATACCCTGTGCAGGTACAATGTGGCCAAGTAGCCTTCCACATGAAACCGCAAACACAGATTTGTTTGGATTCAAACAGAGTCTATATTCTCTGCACTTCTCAAAGCAACACCGTAAATGGAACAAGTGTGCGACCATTTCACCAAATAACAAAAAATCATCAAGATATACTTGCATAAAAGAGGTAAGGTAAGGGGAAAATATTTCCTGCATACACCTCTGGAACGTACTGGGGGCATTTCTTAATCCAAACCACATAATAGTACAAGCAAAAACTCCCCAATCGGTAATGAAAGCGGTCTTTGGTATATCCTGTTCAGCCATTCTAACTTGATTATACCCATTGTATCCATCTAAGAATGAATACATTTCATGTCTTGTTACCCTATCAAGCATCGTGTCAAGAAAAGGTAGCGAAAATGGATCAGGCACCGTAGCTGCATTGAGTTTTCGGTAATCCATGCAGATTCACAATTGCTTATTCTTTTTAGGAACAATAACAATTGGTGAGATCCATTCAACATGCTCTACTGGTACAATGAATCCGACTTTGAGTAGCCTATCAAGCTCTGCCTTTACCTGTGATGCATAGTTCGGATTCATCCGGTAGCTGGGTTGCTTGATTGGTTTTGCTTCCGGCTTCAGCATGACCCAGTGTTGATAGATGCGTGGGTCCGGACCTTTTATATCTTTGTAATCCCATGCAAAGACGTCAGAGAACTCTCAGAGTAGTTGGATTAAGTCTGCTTGAAATACTTCCAATAGGATTTCCTTTATCTTGACAGGACGTGGATTTTCTTCATCCCCTAAATTGTAGGTAATCAACTGATCCTCTGGAACATAAAATTGTCGGGGCTTCTCTATATCATCAACTGGCTTAAAAAGTGGTTGCAGATCAGCGTCATCTATAGCAGCAGTATCTTCCTTCTTTTCTTCTTCTGTTACAAGCATCACCGTACAAACTGCGGGATTCCAATTATCTACAACAGATTGTAGATCAACAGTCCCTAGGGAGATCAAATCAATGTTATTTTTCAAAAACTCTTCTTCTTCATCATCTGAGAGACCATCTAACATATGAATTGGTTCTGCAAAATACGGTCTAGCATATAATTCGTAGGGCTGTATAGCATCTAATTTTACAGCATATTTATGATTATTGTCTTTAAAAGTGAGTTCCTGTGCAGACCAATCTTGTAAAACCTTAGCTTGCTTCAGCCAAGGATGGCCAAAAAGAAGATTATAATCAAGGGTGGATTCCGGTAATTCTAAGATGACAAAGGTCATCTTAAATGTGGTACCCTGCAAAGTTATTGGCATGTTTCAGACAAGTCCTACAGGATGGACCCTTGACTGGTCGGCCATTCTGACAAAAAACTAGACTGGTTCGATTTCGGTCCATCCTAGCTTTTTACACAGTGCGGCAGTAGCAATGTTGACACCAGATCCTCCATCAATTAGTACCTGTGTAATTTTATGATTTTTATACCATACCGTAATTAAAGGAACCGAATGATCGACCATAGAATCAGGTTCCGGTTGTACTGTCGCTGTTGCTGGAATGCAAGAAGGTACAGGACTGAACTGTTGTTGGAATTGTTGCGGAACTCCTGGTACTAGTGCCAGCAACTGCCCAAGGGGGAGGGTAATGGAAGCCTTAGATAGAATTTCCCAGGCTTGATTTACTTGATTTGTACCTTTCACCGGTTCTGAAGATGATACGTCGGTTACTGGACTTGACTCTTGCTCTTGTGCAGTTTCCTTTGGGAATGGAACTTGTGTCACCGGAATAGGATCTGGGAACACTGAAGGTTCTGTGGTAGTCCACTGACTAGCCTTATCATATGTTCTTTGCTGTTCTCGGATGCCTGGTTCAAATATTTCAGCTGCTGGTTGTAACGGCCTACTGGATTTGGTTTGAACTACTGCAGCTTGTGTTTCTACTGGTGTGATTTGTACCATATTAGTCATTGGGTTTTGACGTTCCTTCTTCCTTTGATCATACTCAGCTGCATCTTTACAAAATCTTCTAATGTGACCAAATTCACCACAAAAATGGCAGCGCGGTGGTGGCAAATTAGTATTTTCCTGTGCTGGTCCGGCCTGCCAACAGTTTGCATTGTAGTTATTATTTCTCTGTCCTCTATAATTTCGATAGCCTTGTTGCTGGTTGTTTCTCATTTGCGGAGGTACATAATGATTGGCTAGTATCCTGGTTCCTGTATAATAGCATTGATAGTTGCTGGTCCCTGTACTTTGGCGTTATATGCATAGTTTTCGGTGGTATGTCCGGTCATATTGCAGATAGAACAAAACAACTGATTAAGTGCACAAGTGGCACTGTTGTGCCCTAAATTCTTGCATGTGGTGCATAACATTTGTCTGGTCGGATCTTTTGCAACATTTTTATTTGCTTTTAACCATTCCAGGTCTTCTGTAAATCCTCCAACCTTGTTTTCAAGCTGCAAAGCCATTGCAATGACTGCATCTAGCGTCATGGCTCCTACACAACGTATGATCATGATCTGTTTAAGTTGCAGAGTCAAACCATTGATAAACCATTGAGTGATAACATCATCCGACATGTTGGCATGTGCTGGTGGTAATTGCCTCAAATGAGTTCTGAATAGGGTGGCATATTCCTGCACTGTTTGATTTATCTTCTGTCTATTGTTTTGCAGATAATCAAAAATTTCAGCTGGATTCTTCTTTAGCCTAAATCTTTGCAAAAATGCATCCCGTACCGCTTCATAGGTGCCGAAGTAGTTAATATCATATTCTGTAAGCCATCTGGCTGCTTCATTAACCAATGTGGATTGGAATACAATAGCTTTATACGCCAGATCAGGTGGATGATTGAGCACTGCGTAACTTATCTCAAATGTGCATACATGAGCATCTGGGCCATCACCTGGAAATCCTCCAAATTTGGTGTACGTTACTCCTATTGGAGTCGGCCTGGGTGGACATAGTTGTTGTTGTTGCTGCTGCTGCTGTTGTGGTTGTTGTTGCCCACTCATCGTGCTAGCGATTGTATTGTGACTATATTTTGTATCTTGAGGCAGAATATCTGAACCGTCGGAGTCTGTATCGTCAGCCTGTGCACCTTCTGGTATGATAATATTGTTCAATATGTTTCGGATCTCAGCTTCAAACAAGCTACCTTCCTTCTTGATGTCAAATGTAGGAAAGCTTACTCCGCGGTGACTGGACTGAAGATTCACCAAGAAATGGTAAACCGTCACAAAACTGTGAACTTTCAGCAACTGGTACGGAAATAACACCGGAAGGTGTCGAATTTTCACCAAAACAAGGTGCTTTTTCTCCTTTACTGATTTCTTTGGCTAAGGCGTTTCTATTCGTAAACAAATTTGAATCTTTACCCAATGGTGTTAAATTAACTTCATGCTGCGTCCTGGTAGATTCTGGAGTTACTATATCGTCGACAGACTATGCCGAAATCGCACCGAAATCTGTCAGAGATGTAGTACGTTCCACCGGAATATGACCAGAATCACTACTAGGGTTCTTCACTTTCTTAATAACTGGGTTAGACCTATCTACGCTTCTACCTCCTGGAGGCATCCTTAGCAAATTAGGTACCCAAGGCTATCGGTTCTTTGGATACGTTGTACTAATCGCATACTATTACTGTCGATTTACAATCTATAGTCACTTTTTCACAATCGATTTGCAATATGCTGGTGCCACTTTCTGATAGTTTAGTGCCACCTTCCCACAGACGGCGCCAGTGTTAAACGCTCAGCCTATCTGTTAGAGCTTCGTTTAAACGATTAGTGGGTTCTTGGGAGTGGAAGGGGTCTGTAAAAAGAGAGGCCCTCTGTTTGGTTTCCCAAAATTGCTTCACACAACAATATGCCCACGTTCAAGAACTCTATCTGGGAATCTATTTACGCTTCCACTGTAATCAGACTCTTCAACGCTTACTAACCATACTTCCGTTATTGTTCCTCAGCATGCAGTGCTGAAACTACCCAGTACCGTACCACAGAATTACTTTGATTAACTCAAAGAATCGACCCAACATAAACTATTATAAACAACGTAACGATAATAGCAGTTCAAACTGTACCGTACAGGTGCAGTTAACCAAACAGTACCTGAATATACCAAACACTCAGATGATTCCAAAACACATTCCTGAACTACACTAACTTCACTAACCAGATAAACAGTCCGATAGTTCCTCTGGTCGTTATGTAACTCACAGACCGAACAACATTGATGAATGCCCAAGATCGAGACTAGGTTTAATAATCAACTTACAGAGCAGTATAACAGAAAGATTCAACAGTACTCAGACTGACAGAATGATCACAACGGAGTGTCACCGAACAATCAACCAGACAGACGGTCTGGTAAACCCCGATCGTCACTGAAATCACACTCCGAACAGACAAGACAAGGCAAGGCTGCCAACAAAATACTCAGCATACTCAGAATACTTGAAATTAGATGACAAACACTAACAGCAACGTTCAGCTCAATCACCTAGACAGACAGTCTGGTGATCCTCACGGAATGTCACTGCAGCATCTCTTTTTCATTCTTTTATAAAGATTACAAGGTGTCTGTGTAACCACCTTTCGTACGTGCGGAAACTGAAAAGATTCAGTCTTTACAACTTCCAATCTGGCGGCCGACTAACAATATACACATATACATACATATAACATAAACACACATATACATATCCACATATATACGTACACACACATGCATGCATATACACTCATTCATACAAAATACATGCATTTATCCCACAATAATGTGTAGTTGTGTGTATGTGAATATGTGTGTATGTGTAAATGTGTATATGTGAATATGTGTGTATGTGTAAATATGTATATGTGATTTTTTTGTGTATGTAAATAATCAGATTATTAATATCAAATATTATTATTTGTAGATTCTGATCAATCAGATGGAACCCCACCATTGTCTCCTCATCGTGCAACGACTATATATTGTAAGTATGTCAAACATTTAATTTTAAATATATTTGATGGATACATAACTTATATATTTTTTGTTTCTTATTATGTGTAGATTTTGATCAATCAAAGGGTACTCCACCACCTCCTACCCACGCAACGACTTCACATGTGTCCTTCGATAGGAATTATGATGAATTTTACTATCAAGAGCATATTATATGTTGGTGTAACTCTTGTTATGGCACGTATTGAAGACCACAATTGGAATGTATTGAACATGAGGCAGAGTATGGTACTTTTGAGCATGCACCATCACCTAGTCAATGTGATAATGCTTGGGTATGTATTTTTTATATATATTAATGTCATTATTTTATTTAAAAACCATATACAAAATCAAATTATTGTTGATATACAAGAATACTTGCTCGATGATGATGATGATGATAATTTTTCTCATAATGTTAATATACCTCGTACACGTCATGGACTTGCTGTTCATCAATTACAAGCAGAGGTTTCTAGAAATCTTCTACCTCCTAGTTTAGAGACTGAAACAGTTGGAGATTATCTATTGCTAGCTCGTGATCGTTCTTTAGTACAAATGATAGAAGAAGATGTGGAGGATGGAATAGAGGACCACTTCCTTTAGATGGAGAGGTTTTCAACTTTTGGGGTAATCGCTTTATGATTGCTCCATCCACTATTAGTAATGCTGGTCGTGGTCTCTTTATTGTAGAGGATTTGTATGTGCCTCCGAACTCAGAAGTCACTCTTATGTCATTTTGTGGTCCTATATATGGATGGGGAGATTGGCATCGACTTTCACGTTATGTTCAAAGCATGAGTACTTATGCAATATGGTTGAACCACTACAAGAAAAAGGGGGGCGTAGCGACGCCCCCGAATCGGGAAAAAAACGAAAACCGTCGCTTATGCGACGAAACCGTCGCATAAGCGACGGTAAAAATTTCGGATTTTTTTTTTTGGCCGAGCATCGTCGCATAAGCGACGATAGCGTCGCATAAGCGACGCTAAACCAGAAGCGTCGCTAGTAGCGTCGCAGGTTAGCGACGCACTTACCGACGATGGCAAACTGCAGAGCGTCGCATATGCGACGCTCTGGAATGTAAAAAAAAAAAATTCAATTCTCCCGGCACATTTGTGCCGGGCCTTGAACGCGAGGAAGAATACAGACCGAGAGAGAGAGAGAGACATACAGCGTGCGAGAGGGAGAGAGAGAAGCGAGACATACACAAGGTATGCGCACACACACACTCACACACACACATATACACGCATAGACACACACACACATACGCAGACACACACACACATACACACAAATACACACATAGACACACATACACAAGACGCGCACACACATACACACACATAGACGCTCACACACATACACACACATATACACTCACAGACACATCCACACATAATGATGCATCCACACACATACACATGCATACACACATAGACACACATATACACACACACACACATATGCATACACACACACATAGAGAGACATACACACACATACACATACATGCATACACATACACACATAAACACATACACACACATAGACACATACACACATAAACACATACACACTCATAGGTACACACACATACACATAGACACACACACATATAGTATATACACACACATGCCCACATAGACACATACACACATACACATGCATACACACACATACACATGCATACACACATACAGACACATATACACACACATACACACACATATATGCATACACACGTGACACACATAGAGAGACATACACACATAAACACATACATGCATACATTTGCATACATAATGCATATGCATATGCATATAATGTACATACATACTTACATGCATACATAATGCACATGCATAGATACATACACACACAGATACATACACACATAGACACATACACACACATGAACACATACATACTCATAGATACACACACATACACACACAGACACACATACACATAGACGCGCACACACATACACACACATAGACACTCACACACATACACACACATATACACTCACAGACACATACACACATAATGATGCATCCACACACATACACATGCATACACACATAGACACACATATACACACACACATATGCATACACACACACATAGAGAGACATACACACACATACACATACATGCATACACATACACACATAAACACATACACACACATAGACACATACACACATAAACACATACACACTCATAGGTACACACACATACACATAGACACACACACATATAGTATATACACACACATGCACACATAGACACATACACACATACACATGCATACACACATACACATAGACACACACACATACACACATACACATACACACACACACATACACACACATACACACATAATGATGCATACAAACACATACACATGCATACACACATACAGACATGTACACACACATACACACATAATGATGCATACACACACATACACATGCATACACACATACAGACACATGTACACACACATTCACACACACATTCACACACATTCACACACATATACATACATGCATACATATTGCATATGCATATGCATACATACATACTTACATGCATATGCATACACACACATATGCATACATACATACTTACATGCATATGCATACACATGCATATGCATACACATGCATATGCATATGCATACATAATGCATATGCATATGCATACATAATGCATATGCATATGCATACATAATGCATATGCATATGCATACATAATGCATATTCATATGCATACATAATGCATATGCATATGCATACATAATGCATATGCATACATAATGCATATGCATATGCATACATAATGCATATGCATATGCATACATAATGCATATGCATATGCATACATAATGCATATGCATATGCATACATATGCATATGCATACATAATGCATATGCATATGCATACATACATACTTATATGCATACATAATGCACATGCTTACATACACTGTCATAATGTATACACACACACATACACACATAGACACATACACACATAATTATGCATACACACACATACATATGCATACACACACATACATATGCATACACACACATATGCATACATACATGCATACACATACACACACATAGATACATACATACACACTCATAGACACACACACATACACATAGACACACACACATATACACACACATACACACATAGACACATGCACACGTAATGATGCATACACACATACACATGCATACATAGACACACATAATAATGCATACACACACATACATATGCATACACACACATGCATACAAACATATACACACATATACACACACACATGCATACACACATATACACACACATATACACATATACACATATACACATACACATGCATACACACACACATGCATACACACATACAAACACATATACACACACACATACACACATAGATACATACACACGTAATGATGCATACACACATACACATGCATACATAGACACACATAATAATGCATACACACACATACATATGCATACACATACATATGCATACATACATGCATACACATACACACTTAGACACATAGACACACATAGATACATACATACATATAAACACATACACACTCATAAACACACACACATACACATAGACACACACACATATACACACACATACACACATAGACACATGCACATGCAATGATGCATACACACGTACAAATGCATACATAGACACACATAATGATGCATACACACACATACATATGCATACACACACATGCGTACATACATGCATACACATACACACATAGATACATACACACACGTAGATACATACATATACATAAACACATACACACTCATAGACACACACACATACACATAGACAACACACACATATACCTACACACATACACACAGATGCATACACACACATACACATGCATGCACACACATACACATGCATACACACACATACACGTATATATATATTGATTTCTAACCATTTTGTTTTATATGTTAGGTATTATGGATCCCAGTAAAGAGAGAAAGGCGAAACTCACTCTCATAAAAAGTCTTATGAGAGCAAGAGTTCCGTCAGATACTCTAGGGGCCATAATGCGGGACTACGCAGACATGTCCGATGAGGAGCTGGATTATACGATCCAGATGCTTACGCGATCAGACGAGGGCTCTTCTGCGGATCCACATGCAGGAAGAGAGCTATCTGCTCATAGGTATGTTTTTTTTCATAATTTTTTTTAATGATATTATAGCACATATTTTTATTTATTTCTATCTATCTATTTTTAGGACACCTATACCACCTCCAGCACGTGATAGCAGAGCAGAGTTGCCTATGAGGACATGCATAGGAACCTTAGGACTAGAGTGCGACATAGAGCCGGAGGGGAACATTGTGTACATAGGGAATGGATTGGAGTTCAAGAGAAGAATGCGCGCACTATGCGACTCTTACCTGCGCTTTATCCACTTACCATGGAAGTAAGTAAAAGTTTTACATATAAATTGAAATGTATATTTTATGTTTTATTTACATTATGTTTTTTATTTTTGTAGTGAGCATGATGAGAGGGATAAAAAGTACGTGCTTAGTTCACTTGAGACAGAGTTTGGGACAGGATGGTCCCTTAAGTGGTGTTTAAAAGAGATGCGGACACTTATGGCTCATCGTCGCGACAATGCACGGTATGTATGTATATGAGAGAGAGAGAGAGAGAGAGAGAGAGAGAGAGCTATGTATGTATGTACGTATGTATGTATCTATATATGCATCTATGTATGTATGATGTCATTCCTAAAATCTATTAATCTATGTTTATTGAAAGGCATGTATATTAACTTATATATGTATCTAATATACATGTTTCTATTTTTGTAGTATGTATGTATGCATGTGTATCATGTATGTATACATCTATGTATCTCGACAAAATTGAAGCTGCATATTTACAAATCATGATTATCTAGAGATTAGAATCTGAATTCTGAAGTGTGTGATAACTGAAATCTGAAATCTGAATGTTCAGCTGCATATTTATATATTTTATGAATCTGAATTTTGAAGTGTGTGAACTGAAATCTGAAATCTGAATGTTCAGCTGCATATTTATATATTTTATGAATCTGAATTCTGAAGTGTGTGAACTGAAATCTGAAATCTGAATGTTCAGCTGCATATTTATATATTTTATGGCTGTTTTCTGTTATATTATATTATATATTATTATTATTATATATATATATATATATTATTTTCAGATTTTTTTAATACTTTTTTTCTCACACGTATGATATCACGTATGGTATTTTTTTTGAAATTCCATACTTTTTTCATACTTCCATACCCGTATGCGTTGGAAGTACGTTTCACGTATGGAAAAACTATGTATGTATGTATGTATGTATCTATATATATATATATATATATATATATATATATATATATATATATATATATATATATATATATATATATATATATATATATATATATATATATATATATATATATATATATATATATATATATATACACATATAAAAAAATCTAAAATAAAAATGTATATATGTTGAGAGTGGTGGATGGATGCACTCAGGAAATCAGTTGGTGCTGCAAAACCTGCTTCACACCTGCCCTCTTTTCTTTCCAGATATGTTTAGTAGACTCCTTAAGCTTGCAAATGACACCAAGAAACTATATATGTGCTTTACAAATCAATTGTGTAATGACTAGATCAAAACAGATGACTTTGAATCTTCACAAGATCAAAAAACTTTCTATTTCTATAATGACACCTGCTCAGTCTTAAGCTTAGTGTGTCCAGCACACTTACAATTGGAACAATTCCTTCTGGGAGTAATAAATTAACTTAACAAGCCTACCATTAGCAAGTTAAATCACTCCAATTGACAAACTATGCACTGAGAATGATCTTTAGCAAAATCAGAGACACCCCCGATTTTTTAGGAACAACACAGAGAAATACCAGTGACTGCCACGACTGCAATTTCTCCCAAATGGCTGAATGGAATGCTTTGAAATTTTGTATGCTTGTAGTAGACTTTGAGCTGGTTCCAATGAGCTATAGAGCTCTTGATTTGGTTCAGTAGATCCAGAGAAATGCTCCTTTGAAGTTGACAGACTTGGAGTAGGACACTCAGACAAAACAGAGATAATGAATGTATACTTCTATTGATAAATGTGTTTGTACAATCTCATTAGCTTGCTAAGCATAGCTAAATGAGGTATTGTGGTGTTGGCAATAGAGTAGCCTTCACACACAATGAGTTACAATGAGATTTTGCCTCGGGGAGTGAGCTGAAGTGAGTGAGTAACCCGCGACTTTTTACTACATCTTTTATAGGAGTTTGATCTTCATTTGAATTTGAAATTCAAACTTAGGCTCCCTTGAATCTCTCTTCTAAAAGTAGGGAGATATTCTCTCTATCTCAACAATCAAATTTCCACGACTCTAATGTTAGGTGGATGACTTAAAGTGATTACAAACAAATGATAAGTCACTTAGACTTTTACAAAGGGTAAAAGAGTAGGAACATATAAGCATATGTTCATGTGAGCTTTGCTTTAAGTGAAGCCTTGATAATCCTTTGTCCATGCTAATCTTCCATAAGTTCAAGGGTCCAAGCCAATGTGTGAAGGCTTGTCTTGCACCAACAGCTCCCCCTCAAGCCAAACACTTTGGCTTAAGTCTTCTTCTTCATTCTTCAATTACTTCCTGTAATCCAATCATAGATTTGAATCTGCATAACTTGTTTCCATCCAATGCCTTTGTAAGTAAATCTGCACATTGCATATTAGTAGATACATATGTCAATTGAATCTCTTTACTTAACAATTTCTCTCTCACATAGTGGTAATGAACCTCTATGTGTTTAGTTCTGGCATGATAAATTGGGTTTGCTGCAAGATGAAGAGAGCTAGTGTTGTCTCCAAATATGATAGGTGGTCTT
Source organism: Ceratopteris richardii (assembly GCA_020310875.1). Classification (NCBI taxonomy): domain Eukaryota; kingdom Viridiplantae; phylum Streptophyta; class Polypodiopsida; order Polypodiales; family Pteridaceae; genus Ceratopteris; species Ceratopteris richardii. The sequence continues at coordinate 152,163,432 of CM035412.1, forward strand.
GTGAATAGACCTAACTCTGTATATAGAAGCTTCAACCAGATAGCTTCTTGAGTAGCATTTGCAAGTCCTCTATATTCTGCTTCAGTGGATGACAATGCCTCTGTAGGTTGCTTCTTAGCTGACCAAGAGATAGGCTTATCCCCTGCAAAACAAATGTATCCTGAGGTGCTTCTCCTATCATCCTTGCATCCTGCCCAATCTGCATCTGAGTAAACCTTAATGTCAATATCTGATGTATAAGGAAAATACAAACCATGACTTTGAGTTCCCTTGAGGTACTTCAGGATCTTCTTTGCTGCCTCTAGGTGAGGTACTCTTGGTTTGTGCATGAATTGACTAAGCACACTTACTCCATATGCTATGTCAATTCTTGTCAAGGTAGCATAGTTTAAGCTACCCACCATACTTTGGTATCCTGTAATGTCTTTGATTTCTTCTCCTTCATGAGTACTTAGCTTTTGGTTAGCCTCCATTGGAGTAGTAGATACCTTAGCATCCTGCAAACCAAACTTCTTGACCATATCCTGTACATACTTCTTTTGAGTGATGTATATACCTGAGTTTGTATAGATCAATTCAAGTCCTAGGAAATACTTTAGTAATCCAAGATCACTAATCTTGAATTCTTTCATCATCTGTCCTTTGATGTGTCTAATCCCATTGACATCATTGCCTGTAATGATGATGTCATCAACATAAACACATAAGTATATTACCTCTGTACTACTTCTCTTTATGAATAGAGAAGTGTCTGCTTTGCTCATCACAAATCCTTGGTCTAGAAGGTAGGTGGTCAATCTGTAATTCCATGCTCTAGGTGCCTGCTTCAAACCATACAGAGCCTTCTTCAATTTACAAACATAATGTACCTTTTTTTGATCTTCATAGCCAGGTGGTTGTGACATGTAGACTTCTTCAGATATCCATCCATTCAAGAATGCATTCTTCACATCCAATTGGTACATGTTCCAATTCTTGGATGCAGCTACACTCACCAAAACTCTGATAGTTGGCATCTTGGCCACAAGAGAAAATGTCTCCTCATAATCAATGCCTTGGGTTTGTGCAAAACCCTTGGCTACCAACCTAGCTTTGTACCTGTTAATTGTTCCATCTGAATTCTTCTTCAATTTGTAGATCCATCTGGATCCTATTACCTTCATAGAATCCTTCTTGGGTACCAAGTCCCAAGTATCACTCTCTTTGAGGGCCTCTATCTCCTCATCCATGGCTTCTCTCCATTCTGGCTTTGTAATTGCTTCTTCATAGGTACCTGGTTCTTCATTCAACAAGTCTTTTGCAAGATATACAGAATGTTTAGTTACAAGTGATGTGTCATACCCAAATCTGATAGGCTTCTTTTTCTCTCTCTGAGATCTTCTCATAGCTTGAGTAGAAGTTTCTGCCTTGTCCTCCAATTGCTTCATCTTCATCTTTCCTTTGGATTTCCAAGCCTTGAACTCTTCAAGGTTTATGGTATCATCATTTGAGCTTGAGTCTTCTTGCTGAGTTGGCTCTTCCTTGGTAAGCTTTGGAAAATCTTCCTCCATATCATAAGGTAGACTCACTTTCCTGCATTCATTCTCATACCATGAGATCTCTGCTTACCTTGAATCCTTTGTTTGTGGGGTTGTAGAATCTGTATCCCTTTTGGTTCAAATCATAACCAATGAAGATACATTTCTCAGCCTTTGGGTCTAGCTTTCCTCTTACCTGTGAGGGAATATGTACATATGCTACACATCCAAAGATTTTACAATGATCCAGAGAGGGTCTCTTACCATGCCATGCTTCATATGGTGTCATGCCATCAAGTGATTTGGATGGCAACCTATTAATGAGATAAGTGGCAGTGGATACACTCTCTGCCCATAAGTAATTTGGCAACTTTTTCTCATTGAGCATAGACCTAGCTGTTTCCACTATAAGTCTATTCCTTCTTTCTGCTACCCCATTTTGTTCAGATGAGTACCTTGTAGTGATCTCCCTCTTGATGCCTCTTTCCTGCAAGAAATCTTCAAACTCATTGGAGAAATACTCTCCTCCACCATCTGATCTTAGCCTCTTCAAGCTTCTACCTGTTTGATTCTCAACAAGTGCAAGATACCTCTTGAAACAATTAAACACTTCATCTTTATGCTTCATAAAATATAAAATGGTCCACCTGCTATAGTCATCAATGAAGGACCCATAATACCTTGAACCAGAAATGGAAGGGTCCTTGCTAGGTCCCCAAACATCTGTGTGTACCAAGTCTAGGTAGTCTTCATGCATGAACCCTTTCCTTGAGTAGGGTAATCTGTGAGACTTACCAAATTGACATGATCCACATTTATAAATCATGTGTTGCTTGGATACATTAGGTATCCCAAGCACACATTGATCCCTGCACATTTGCTTGAGAGTCCTTTCTCCTATGTGCCCTAATCTTTTATGCCATATCTCTAGCTCTGAAAGTGTCTGATCCTTGTAATTATACAAAGCAATGTTTTTTGTATCTTCTAGCTCAAATGTAAATAATCTACCTGATTTCTCCCCTTTGGCTATCCTTCTGAATCCTTGTTTTGGGTCCTCCACATATGCTCCATGTTGTGTGAATCTGACCTGCAAACCTTTCTCCACAATCTGACCAACACTCATTAAATTCTTAGTTATTGTTGGTACATAAAGTACCCTGCTTAATAGGTTTTGATTACCATCACATGTCTTCACATTTCCAATTTTGACAACAGAGTGCTTAGTGTCATCACCTGTTTGTACCTGATGTTTGCCCTTGGGCTCTTCCAAATTAGAAAGTAATGCCACATTGCCAGCTACATGGTTAGAACATCCTGAGTCAATGTAAAATAAATGATCATCATTTGTACCTATCTTGGAGGTCATGTTCATGATCAATAAGGAGTCATCCTGCTCCTCAGTGTAGTTGTTGTAGTCTCTTCTATTTCTGAATCCACCTTGGTAGTTTCCATTGTGGTTGTTGTTGTAGTTGTTGTTGTATTGGTTGTTGTACCCATTGTAGCTTTGATGTTGGTTGAATCTGCCTCTCCCTTGAGAGTATCCACCTCTTGAGTAGCCTCTTCCTCTCTGATTTTTGTAGTTCTTGTAGCATTCATCTGTGGTATGATTGGACAACCCACAGATGTTGCAAGGTGATGAGTTGTAGGGTCTCCCCCTACCTGGCTTACCTCCTCTGCCTCTTCCTCTAGATGACCTACCTCTCCCTGCATAATTGGCTTGAGAGGTAGAGCCTTCTTCATCCTGTTTCTTCTTGCCTTTATCTTTAACTTTCTTATCAGTATAGAGAGCAGAGGGGTTATTACCTTTTGATTGATCTCCAGCTTTGGTGAACTTTGCTTCATGTGTAAATAGTTGGCCCATGAGTGTTGTGAGATCAGGGGTATGCATGTCCATGTAGAGGTCCATTGCAGTGGTGAAACTTTCCCACTTATCATCTGCCTTGAGTCCATTTGTCACTTGCCTGACTATTTGCTACTCTTCAATTTCCTCTCCAATGCTTGCTAGTTGGTCTGCCACATCTTTGATCTTTGTCACATACTCTGAAACTGATTGCTTGGGCTGCTTCCTAAGGGTTGTGAACTCAATCCATAATTGGTTCTTCCTAGCCCTTGTGTTGGAAGAAAAATAATTTGACAAGGTTTCCCAAGTCTCTTGGGAAGTCTTACAGTTCCTTACATGAGGTAAAAGAAAGTCAGATATAGAGTTTAAGAGATAAGACCTTGCCAAGGCATCCTTTGCACACCATTGGTTGAGCCTTTCATGTTCATCCTTTGTAGGTAGTCCTCTGGTCTTGAATGAGGGCAACTCCTCATCTCCTGATATGTATCCAAATAGACTTCTCCCTTGTAGATAGGTCTTCATTCTCAATGACCAAGCCTGATAATTGTTTCTATCCAATTTGTCAATGAAGGAAGGGAAACCATCACCCATGTTTACCTTCTTTGCTCTGATACCACTGTTGAGAGTGATGGATGGATGCACTCAGGAAATCAGTTGGTGCTGCAAAACCTGCTTCACACCTGCCCTCTTTTCTTTCCAGATATGTTTAGTAGACTCCTTAAGCTTGCAAATGACACCAAGAAACTATATATGTGCTTTACAAATCAATTGTGTAATGACTAGATCAAAACAGATGACTTTGAATCTTCACAAGATCAAAAAACTTTCTATTTCTGTAATGACACCTGCTCAGTCTTAAGCTTAGTGTGTCCAGCACACTTACAATTGGAACAATTCCTTCTGGGAGTATTAAATTAACTTAACAAGCTACCATTAGCAAGTTAAATCACTCCAATTGACAAACTATGCACTGAGAATGATCTTTAGCAAAATCAGAGACACCCCCGATTTTTTAGGAACAACACAGAGAAATACCAGTGACTGCCTCGACTGCAATTTCTCCCAAATGGCTGAATGGAATGCTTTGAAATTTTGTATGCTTGTAGTAGACTTTGAGCTGGTTCCAATGAGCTATAGAGCTCTTGATTTGGTTCAGTAGATCCAGAGAAATGCTCCTTTGAAGTTGACAGACTTGGAGTAGGACACTCAGACAAAACAGAGATAATGAATGTATACTTCTATTGATAAATGTGTTTGTACAATCTCATTAGCTTGCTAAGCACAGCTAAATGAGGTATTGTGGTGTTGGCAATAGAGTAGCCTTCACACACAATGAGTTACAATGAGATTTTGCCTCGGGGAGTGAGCTGAAGTGAGTGAGTAACCCGCGACTTTTTACTACATCTTTTATAGGAGTTTGATCTTCATTTGAATTTGAAATTCAAACTTAGGCTCCCTTGAATCTCTCTTCTAAAAGTAGGGAGATATTCTCTCTATCTCAACAATCAAATTTCCACGACTCTAATGTTAGGTGGATGACTTAAAGTGATTACAAACAAATGATAAGTCACTTAGACTTTTACAAAGGGTAAAAGAGTAGGAACATATAAGCATATGTTCATGTGAGCTTTGCTTTAAGTGAAGCCTTGATAATCCTTTGTCCATGCTAATCTTCCATAAGTTCAAGGGTCCAAGCCAATGTGTGTAGGCTTGTCTTGCACCAACAATATACATATACATATAAAACCTTTTAGCCATATGTTTGAAGTATATATACACCTCCGACGTCCTACTAGAGAGATGTCTCTCCTCCCAACCTTATGCCTCTATATATAGCTACTCGAATCAACGAGGATCATGATTCATAATATATGTAAAGATATATACACATCATGTAGATAGGATACATAAATATAAAATGGAGTAGATATATTATGCTTCACACATACATGCCTAAATGCACACATAAATATATATATACATACTAACATATTTACATGTACATATTTACACATACATGTACATGCCTACATGCACACATAAACATATATATACATGCATACATATTTACATGTACATATTTACACATAGACACATATACATATATACATGTACACAATTATAAACACTTGCATATATTACGTACATGAATACATGTATACATATATCACACACATGCAAACACATACATATACATGAAATACATATATATGCATACTAATATATGTATACATATAATACACATGAATACACACACATATGCATACATACATGATAAAAATTTACTCCTCGAAGATAAAGCTATATATAAAATAATTAGGCATACCCCCGAGCTTCATGTTCTAACTTAGAAGAACATGATTTCATCTCTCTAGTAGGATTCATCGTTATTCAAGTTAATAAAAAAAACCTATTATATATATCCATTCAGAAGCTTCAAGTTACTATCTAATCTGCTCATATGTTTTCATTATTGCCATCATTTTGGTAAGACATCAATATAGTCTCATCTTCATTATCCTTATTGATTTCATTTATTTCTTCTATTGTTAAATCTATGTTCTCATGAATCACATCATCTATTGGTGGATTAATATCTATTTCTGGTAATTCCTCTTCCTCATCAGTAGAATCAGCATGTAGAGAATTATCCTCTTCATCAAAAAGATTAGTATCATTATCACGTATAATGAGTCTAATTTCTATTCCAGATGTTGATGTATCAGTATCTGATGCTGAATCATCAAGAGGACTTTCTTCAATCTCTCTAACAATAAACTGTTCAAACAATGACCTACCTCTAGGTTGCACATGAATGACTTGCCACCAAGGATGAGCATCTGGGTTTTTATAAAAAAATGCTTGTTCAATATGCCTAGGAAGAATATATGGTTCTTTAGTAGATCGCATTACCTTGGAAGAATCAATTGCCCAAAACCCAGATAATTCCTTTCTTATTGTAGAATTACTACCTTTATACTCCGCTCAATACCAGTCAACCTTCAAAATGACCTATCACAATATATAACAACAAAAACGTCCCATTATTAGGTGCTTAAAAAAAAACTAACTCTAAAAAAAATATATAAACTTTTTTCTACCTGTTTGAATGTACGAAATGAAATTTCGTAGATACCAACAATAGTTCCTACGTAACCAAGTTCGCCATCTATAAGGTTCGTGTCTTTTGAGCTAGCACGTGATAGTTGCTTGAAACAAGCAACAATACTAGAATCCTCTGTTTTACTATTTATTAAACCTGCTATATTTCCATGTGTGTAAGGTCTTCCATCAATATATAATCTTTCATTTTCTGCATGTAAAATCCTTCTACTAGTAAGAGATGCTGCGTTCAAGCATATTCCATAAGTACTCATGCTTTGAACATAACGTGAAAGTCGATGCCAATCTCCCCATCCATATATAGGACCACAAAATGACATAAGAGTGACTTCAGAGTTCGGAGGCACATACAAATCCTCTACAATAAAGAGACCACGACCAGCATTAGTAATAGTGGATGGAGCAATCATATAGCGATTACCCCAAAAGTTGAAAACCTCTCCATCTAAAGGAAGTGGTCCTCTATTCCATCCTCCATATCTTCTTCTATCATATGTTTGTACTAAAGAACGATCACGAGCTGGCAATGGATAATCTCCAGCCGTTTCATTCTCTAAACCAGGAGGTAGAGGATTTCTAGAAACCTCTGCTTGTAATTGATGAACAGCAAGTCCATGACGTGTACGAGGTATATTAACATTATGAGAAAAATCATTATCATCATCATCATCGAGCAAGTATTCCTGTATATCAATAATAATTTGATTTTATACATGGTTTTTAAATAAAAAAATGACATTAATATATATAGAAAATACATACCCAAGCATTATCACGTTGACTAGGTGATGGTGCATGCTCAAAAGTACCATACTCTGCCTCATGTTCAATACATTCCAATCGTGGTCTTCGATACGTGCCATAACAAGAGTTACACCAACATATAATATGCTCTTGATAGTAAAATTCATCATAATTCCTATCGGAGGACACATGTGAAGTCGTTGCATGGGTAGGAGGTGGTGGAGTACCGTCTGATTGATCAGAATCTGCACATCATAAGAAACATAAAAAAAATATATAAGTTATGTATCCATCAAATATAGTTAAAATTAAATATTTCATATACTTACAGTATAAAGTCGTTGCACGATGAGGAGACGGTGGTGGAGTTCCATCTGATTGATCAGAATCTACAAATAATGGTATTTGATATTAATAATTTGATTATCTACATAAATAAAAAATTCACATATACATATTTACACATACACACATATTCACATATACACATTTATACATACACACATATTCACATATACACAACACATATTATTGTGGGATAAATGCATGTATTTTGTATGAATGTGTATATGCATGCATGTGTGTGTACGTATATATGTGGATATGTATATGTGTGTTTATGTTATATGTATGTATATGTGTATATATATACATATATGCATGCGTATATGTTTGCATGTATATGTGTATGTGGGTATGTGTATGTGTATGTGTATGTGTATATGTGTGTATAAATGTGTATGTATTCTGACTTTTTTTTCTGTTTGAGATTAAATTAACAGGAGATATTGTATTGTGGGATAAATGCATGTATTTTGTATGAATGTGTATATGCATGCATGTGTGTGTACGTATATATGTGGATATGTATATGTGTGTTTATGTTATATGTATGTATATGTGTATATATATACATATATGCATGCGTATATGTTTGCATGTATATGTGTATGTGGGTATGTGTATGTGTATGTGTATGTGTATATGTGTGTATAAATGTGTATGTATTCTGACTTTTTTTTCTGTTTGAGATTAAATTAACAGGAGATATTGTATGGTCGAAAAAAATAAGAGGCGAGCTAACATACCACCTGAGTCGTGGCAGTTTTTTCGTAGACAGCTACGTCTTCAGGAGTCATTTCCTCAGCAGAAGGTACACAAATTAATAGTTTATATTTATAGTTTTTAGATATTTTAGTAATTTTTTAATTTAATTTATGTATTTTTTTCCTTGAATAAACAGGCTGCTGCAAGGAAGAGAGTGGAGTCGGGCCACACATCGCACTTAGGCCAAATGGGCCATAATGGTTTTGTAGCTACGTTTGTAAGTATATGTGTTATTGTGAGTATATTTTTTATTTTAGTTAAAATGCAAGCAACTAATGTTTTTTATTTGTTTCATTGCAGCGAAAGGATTATGGCCGATATCCTACGAAACACGAGATCAAGTATGCTACACATTTTGGATATCGGCGTTTGAGCGAGTATATACAAGATCATCCTGATGCCTTTGTGAGTATTTTTAAATTTTATATAATTATTTTGTTGTTATGAATGTTTTAATTATTTTATTGATTTATGTTTGTTATATGTAATACAGGAGTATTATGGGGAGACAAATATGGATGAGGTGGAGAGACAGACACAGGAGGGACGATCTCGATCGTCACAGGGTGATCATGAGGATGAGGATGAGGAAGATCCATCTGATCATGATATTGCTGATGATGATGATGATCATGATGACGATGATTAGGATTTTAGACGTTGATTATGACATTGGATTATGTATTTACATTGATATATACATATATTTATCTATATATTTTTCATTTCAGTCATGTTTTGAATTGTGTGTATGGTATTAAGTAATGAAGAGTTTTGTTCTATTGATTTTTATTATTGTTTATATTAAGCATGTGTTTTAATACTTTAATTATATAATTCATTCATATGTGTGTACCTAAGTGTATATATGTGTGTGTATATGTATGTATGTGCATGTGTATGTGTGTGTATATGTATGTATGTGCATGTGTATGTGTGTGTATATGTATGTATGTGCATGTGCATGTATAAGTGCATATGTGTGTATGAGTATGTGCATGTGCATGTGTATGTGTGTATATGTATAACTCTATGTGTATGTGTGTGTATGTGCATGTATATGTGTATATGTGCATGTGTATGTGTGCATATATGTATGTATATGCATGTGCATGTATAAGTGTATATGTATGTATCAATATGTGCATGTTCTTGTGTATGTGTGTGTATATGTATAACTCTATGTGTATGTGTGTGTATGTGCATGTATATGTGTATATGTAGGTATATGCATGTGTGTGTGCTTCTTCGTCATGTATAAGTGTATGAGTGCATATCAATAAGTGTGAGTATGGTATGTAATGAAAATAACACAATTCAAATGATCTACAAATAATAGAAATTGTACTTACAATTGTGATCCATAGTTTTTGCTTGGTTAGCTTCTTGAATAACCTGCAATAAAAAGAGAGAAGAGAAAGAGAGAAGAGAGAGAGAGAGAGAGAGAGAGAGAGAGAGAGAGGGAGATCTAGAGAGAGAGAGAGAGAGATCTAGAGAGAGAGAGATATCTAGAGAGAGAGAGTGAGATCTAGAGAGAGATCTAGAGAGAGAGAGAGAAAATTCAAAGAGACAAAGATGTAGAAAGAGAGAAACAAAGACAGAGGGAGACAATAACAGAGAGCTTAAGCAAAACAACAATTCTGCATATACTTGCTTCAGTTCGTAAGCGCAGCGCAATTGCGAACGTTGGAGAGCTCTTCGATCGGATGCGTGAAAATGCCGATTGCAGAGCCTCCAACGTTTTAATTTTTGTCCGTCAACAGATCGTCGCATAAGCGATGCAACGCGTCGTCGTATAAGCGATGCAATAGACCGTCGCTTATAAACCGTCGCATAAGCGACGCTTTTTAGCGTCGCATAAGCGACGCTAAAGAGCGTCGCTTAAGCGACGCCATTAACAAGCGTCGTTTATGCGACGTTAGACATATACCGTCGCAAATACCGTCGTTTTTTGCGTCGTATAATCGACGGTCCGCGCTCGACGGTATTTCCGACGCAAGTTGCAATTTTACAGCGACGAAATTCTGTCGCGTTAACCGTCGCTACACGCTCGTATTCCTTGTAGTGAACAAAACATCCCTTACGAGTGGAAGGATTTTACATGCAAAAAATGAAAGATTATATATTGATGGAAGACCTTACACACATGGAAATATAGCAGGTTTAAAAAATAGTAGTCGAGGGTTACATAATAGTTCAAGGACTAATTGCACATTTGAGGAGCGTAAAAATAGTCATGAATCACCATACATGAGTAGAGATGTATCAAGATACATAGTTGTCAATGCTATTACTACATTATATGATAGTGATGAATTGTTAGTGAATTATGGATGGCGTAGACCTCCAAAAGCACCTTTTAGCTAGAGAGAATAAAAAATTTCTATCCATATTTAAAAACTTATATACTTAATTTTATATTTAAAGTTTACTTTTTATTCATTTATGGAATATTAATGAATTTTATTTATATGTGTAGATTCCAACGTATGATGTTGATGATATTCCTACACACCATTCACAATTGCCAGTAAGACCTCATTTATTAGAAGCTTCTATGAGGAGGCGACGCAAAAGTAATCCTGTGGAATATGCAAGGTTGAAACATCTATATTCAAAAGACGATAAAGCACAAGATTTGTGTGACAATGATGAAGATGATGGCATGGCAGATTTTATTGAGGATTGGTATCAAAATGACAGTGAGAGCATTGATATTTCTAAAAATGAGAAATATCTTTGAGAGGAATGTCTAAAGCATGTTTATGAAGGAAGTCGTTTGACATGTTTAAGTGCGAGCTTACTTATTCTCAATCTTCAAAATCATTTTGGATGGAGTAATGTATCTGTTTCGACACTATTAAGGTATAATTATCAATTTTCTATCTATATATATATATGCATATATATATATATATATATATATATATATATATATATATATATATATATATATATATATATATATATATATATATATATATATATACATGCATATATAAACAGACACATAATATACATGAATGCATACACACATATAAACATACACACACATATACACACATACACATGTTATGAGAGTAAGGTCAAATTATACATACCTATTTTAGTCGACCTAATACCTGTGCTGCTAATTATACAAATATTAAATAGCGGTTACCAAGGAAGGTATTAAGCCACATGTAAAATGGGAGGAGCCAAGTTAGAATATTCTTCCTAGCTCACATGATGAAATGAAGAAGATAATCAACAATCTTGGTATAGATTATCAATGTATACATGCATGTCCTAACGATTGTATTTTATATAGAGATGAATATGCAGACTCTTTGACATGTCCCAAATGTCAATCTCCTTGATATAAGGGCAATGAAGGTAAAATCCCAAAAAAGGTATTGAGACATTTTCCATTGGCTCCACGGATTAGACATATGTTTCAAAGCCCCGAATTATCAAAGCTTTTGACTTGGGAACATGATCATAAAAGTACTGATGGAATAATCAGAATTCCTCATGATACTGTTGCTTTTCAGCATATTGATTCTACATGGCCCGAATTTGCAGAAAATCCATAGAATCTAAAGTTAGGAGTTGCATTAGATGGGGTTAATCCATTCTCCATGAAATCCAGTAAATGGTCAACATGGCTAGTGGTAGTCATAAACTACAATCTTCTGCCATATCTTAGCATTAAAAAGGAACATTTAATGCTTTCACTTTTAATCCCAGGCAAAAGACAAGTTAAAGATATGAATATATATCTTGCTCCTCTCATTGAAGATCTCCAAGAGTTATGGAGAGGTATTAATGTCATTGATGTATCAAAAAGCATCAATGAAAGACATATTACGATTTTCTAGGATATGGTGTTTGTTCAGGTATTGATGTAATTTTTTTGTTCAATATAAATGTAAATAAATATGATTTAATCTAATTATATTTTTATCATTTTCATGATGCAAGAATATCTACTAAGGGTTATAAAGCTTGTCCATATTGTGGTGATTGGTTGAGATCAATCTATAGTAAGAATCTCAACAAAAATATTTATCTTCGACATCGACGATTCTTGCCTGATGATCATCCATTAAGATCTAAAAGAGAAGCGATACATTTTAATGGAAAGCTTGAAACAGGTCAGTGTCCAAAACCTATGATGCCTATGGATTGGTAAAAAAAATGGACAGATGGACCTCTGATAGATCCACAATCATAAATCTTTAGTGATGATTCAGATAATTCGTATGTGAAGAGAGGTAAAGGAAAATTGGCACTCGCAGAGAACATATCAATATGGTATTCTTTGGAGTATTGGAAAGAGTTAAAAGTATGTCATCTTCTTGATCCTATGCATATATTCAAAAATATTGGCTATTCACTTTGGCAGCATCTTCTTGGACTAAAAGATACCATAGCATCAAGGAATGATTTGAAAGATCAAAAATCCAAACCAAAGTTATGGCTAGTTTTTGATAGACATCGACAAGAAACGACTTATGCACCTGTTCCTTGGGTACTTACAACAAAAGAGATACAAACTATCAACAATAGAATTCAATTTATTAAAAATCCTACAGGATATGGAGCATCTTTTCAAAACATGTTTACTATGGATGATAAGAGCTTATCTAGGTTAAAGACCCATGACTGGCATAACTTTTTGAAACATATTTTACCTTTGGTTATCGATGGATGTACAACGAAAGGAGTACGGGATGTGATCTATCATCTTGGATCACTTATAAGGTAATTATGATACTTTTATATTTAATATGTATGAATATTGGATATCTTTTATTTTTTAATTAACTTCTTTATAATTGTTCTTATGATATGTATAGGTGGATTACATCCAAAGAGATTGACAAAAACTCGATCCCACAAAAAAACGTGAATGCAAAGAGCTACTATGTTTGATGGAGAAAGAATTTCCTACTTCATTTCTTGATATTCAAGTTCATTTATTAGTCCATCTTCTAGATGAAATAGAGATTGCAGGTGTTGTCAACACTCGATGGATGTTTTGGGTCGAGCAATTTATGGGAATATTAAAAGGTTATGTGCGACAAAGAGCAAAACCAGAAGGATCCATGGCAAAGGGTTGGATGCTTGAAGAGTGCATGTATTACATTAGTGAGTACCTTGAAAGATTTCATGAAGAAGCTCCACGTGCATGGACCAACGAGTCTTCTTCAAAAATAACAGATAAGGTATTATCAGGTAAGGGAGTTCCATTCTTATTTACAGTTCAAGAAAAAAATGATGTTTCTACTTTTGTAGCATATAATAGCGAATGCATGCAAGCATTCCTTAGCGAGTACGAGGAACTTCAAAATCTCTGAAGTAAAAGGCAAAAAAACAAAAGATATAGATGTAATCTCGACAATAATGAGGTTACAGATATATCTTCTTTCACGGATTGGCTATATAGTCGTTTGCAACGCGCCAATGCAAATAATGAAGAAATCTCAGATGAGCAGAGAGAGTTAATGATAGGTTGTGAACGAAAGGTAATTTTATTAAAATAATATTTTATTTTTTTTATATATGTATATTAGTTTCTATTTACTAATTGAATTTCTTTTGCAGGCTCGAATGTTCACTAATATGTGAGCTTTTGAGCAACATATTAGAATCAAAGCCATTGATTCTTTACCTAAAACAGAGGATTCTAGTATTGTTGCTTCTTTCAAGCAACTATCACATGCTAGCTCAAAAGACACAAACCTTATAGATGGCGAGCTTGGTTACATAGGAACTATTGTTGGTATCTACGAAATTTCATTTCATACATTCAAACAGGTAGAAAAAAGTTTTTTATTTTTTATGATAGAGTTAGTTATTTTTTTAAGCACTTAATAATGGGTTTTTGTTGTTATATATTTTGATAGGTCATTTTGAAGGTTGACTGGTTTCGACCCGAGTACAAAGGTAGTAATTCCACATTAAGAAAGGAATTATCTGGGTTTTGGGAAATTGATTCTTCCAAGGTAATGTGATCTACTAAAGAACCATATATTCTTCCTAGGAATATTGAACAAGCATTTTTTTATAAAAACCCAGATGCTCATCCTTGGTGGCAAGTCATTCATGTGCAACCTAGAGGTAGGTCATTGTTTGAATAGTGTATTGTTACAGAGATCGAAGAAAGTCCTCTTGATGATTCAGCATCAGATACTGATACATCAACATCTGAAAGAGAAGTTAGAATCATTATACGTGATAATGATACTAATCTTTTTTATGAAGAGGATAACTCTCTACATGCTGATTCTACTGATGAGGAAGAGGAATTACCAGAAATAGATATTAATCCATCAATAGATGATGTGACTCATGAGAACATAGATTTAACAATAGAAGAAATAAATGAAATCAATAAGGATAATGAAGATGAGACTATATTGATGTCTTACCAAAATGATGGCAATAATGAAAACATATGAGCACATTAGATAGTAAATTCTACTATAGTTATCGATCAATAACTTGAAGCTTCTGAATGGGTATCAGATAATAGATTTTTTATTAACTTGAATAACGATGAATCCTACTAGAGAGATGAAATCATGTTCTTTTAAGTTAGAACATGAAGCTCGGGGGTATGCCTAATTATTTTATATATAGCTTTATCTTCGAGGAGCAAATTTTTATCATGTATCTATGCATATGTGTGTATATTCATTTGTATTATATGTATACATATGTTAGTATGCATATATATGTATTTCATTCTATGTATGTGTTTGCATGTGTGTGATATATGCATACATGTGTTAGTATGCATATGTGTATATATGCATGTGCATTTATGTAAAATATTCATGTATTCATGTAATATATGCAAGTGTTTATAATTGTGTACATGTATATGTGTCTATGTGTAAATATGTACATGTAAATATGTATGCATGTATATATATTTATGTGTGCATGTAGGCATGTATATGTGATGTGTACATGTATATATGTATATGTGTCTATGTGTAAATGTGTACATGTAAATATGTATGCATGTATATATATATTTACGTGTGCATTTAGGCATGTATGTGTGATGCATAATATATCTACTCCATTTTATATTTATGCATGTGTATCTACATGATGTCTATATATCTTTATATATATTATGATCCTCGTTGATTCGAGTAGCTATATATAGAGGCATAAGGTTGGGAGGAGAGACATCTCTCTAGTAGGATGTCGGAGGAATAGATGCAATGTGTACATATACTTCAATCATATGGCTAAAAGGTTGAATTAGAGTTTTTAAATTAGGGGTTTAAAACCCTACTATCAAAATTAGTGTTTTCAAATTAGGATTTTTGAAATAGGATTTATTTATTTATTTATTTATTTATGTGTATGCATGTGTTGTGTATGTATGTGTATCTATATGTGCATATGCATGTGTTGTGTGTGTGTATATATGCATGTGTATATGTATATATGCATGTAAATATGATTTTATGAGTCTATGTGTATGTACATATGATTATGCATGTGTATGTGTATGTGAGTATGTGTACGTGTATGTGATTATGTGTATGTGTCTATGTGTATTCATTATATGTGTAATTGCATGCATGTGTGTGTGTAAAAATGTGCATGTATGTGTGTGTATGTATAAAAATGTGCATGTACGTGTATATGTGTGTAAATGTGCATGTATGATGTATATGTGTGTGTATGCATGTATTTGTACCTCTAGTCTCACTCTTTTCTCTCTCTCTCTCATATACATACATAAACACTTATCCTTTTTGAGTCATTAGTTTTGGATATTTCTTTGATGATTTGGATTGAAGGGAGCATTTGGATCATAGGGTTTTTGTTTGAGTTTTATGGCAAGACAGTCTTCGAAAGTTGATTCATGTTTGCATCTCAAGATACTTGTTGAGAATAAAGTTGCATTGGTTTTGATTATGGGTTTATGGTTTGGATTTTAGGAAGCGCACTAATGACCTAATTTTGTTTTATGATTGTTTGTAGGAAATTCTTGGGAGGATCGGACTCGAGATTGCGTCATTGAGGTTTTCTGAGTTTTTTGGTTTTGTTCAATGCAATTATGATTTGGATGCTGAAAATATGTGCTAATCCTTTCTATTTCAAGATGGCATTGCCCTCTTGGGCTGCAAGGAATTGTCTTGGATTTTTGTGATTGCCAATTCACAAAAATCCAAGAATTGGGTGGTTATAGTCATGGGGATGCATTGGAATGTTTGATCTTTGATTGCTTCTATGCTTGATGTACATCATGAATTTTGTACACATATAAATGATGCTACTAAAGGCATGCCATTTGGATTGTTAGCAAGTTTATGATGCATCCATGGGGGTTTCCTTTCGTTAATGAGCCTTCCCTGACCTGCATAGCACTTGGGCATGCATGTACTTGACTTCACTTAATGGGAAGTAGAAACTGAAGTGGGAATTCATGTTTATTGATTGCAAAAAAAGAAAAAAAAACAGTCTACTTGTTTTAGTATGTGTTAATTTCAGGTTTGAAGGCTCCTTGTGAAGGCTAATCTAGTCTTACAAAGGGCTGCAGAGCAGGATGTATGCGGGGCTGACTGCCCCCCATGGGTATTGTGTCGCTCAACACCGAAGACCTGAAGACTTGCAGACTAGAAGACTTGAAGACCTTGAAGATTCAACATGATCTTGATCAGCTATGTATGGTCCTTTTTTCTCAGCTTTGTCGAGGACGACAAAGACTAGGTGGGGGAGGGTGTTGGAACCTTGAAGTTATGAAGGACCCATGAAGCTATGAAGGCTATGGAGTACTTGGAGTGCTCCCTTGAAGCTAAGGATACTTGGAGGCTCAAATCCTTGTGTGGCAGTCTCTCAAATTTCCCACTTTTTCCTTTTGTTTACAGGTTCTTCATAGGAACTCTCTCTTACTTCCTTTTTTGAGAAAACCCATAAAAACACAACTTTACCTTTATTTTTTTGTAGGAGGCTTCTTTTTTAAGTCTTGCCTTATTTTAGAAATGGAAGCCCTTTGGAAACGTACAAAGAGCTCTCTCTCTCTCTTGAAAGATTCTCTTCTTGATTTTCCCAACTACCTTTTATTTTTAGGATATCTCAAATTAATGAAGCCTTTGGCCACTTGTATCCAACGGATTCCTCCTCCTCTCTTATATAAGGAGGGGCTCATTTTGTAAAAGGGAGGTCCCTTGGCCATGGCCTTGGCCTCCATGCTAATGGAAAGAAGGTTCATTTGGCTTCCACATTTCTCCTTGTGTGCTAGGCGTTGAATCTCCAACATCATGAAGACTCAATCATAAACCTGTCTCCATAGGAGTGTCAATAGGCTTACAGTCTTCAAGGCCAAAATGTTGCAATAATGTGTCAATATATTTCGTTTGACACAAAGCCATTCCACCATCAACTTGGATAAACTGAATGCCCAAATAGTGATGCAAATGCCCCAAATCAGACATCTCAAATGAGGCATGCAAATTAGCCTTAAAATCAGCAATATGCTTCTCAATAGGACCAGTGAGCAGCACGTCGTCAACATAGACAACAATGATCAGAAGCACATCATTAGCACACTTAACATATAAGGTGCTTTCAGTTGGACTGTTCTCAAAACCATGTGCAATCAGATAGGCATGTATCTTCTCATACCAAGCATGTGGTGCTTGCTTTAAACCATCTAATGCCTTCTTTAACCTGCACACCTGGTTTTCATGCTCGTTTTGCACAAAGCCAAGTGGCTAAAAAACATACACTTCTTCATGCAAGTCACCATTCAAAAATGTTGTTTTAATGTCCAACTGATGTACATTCCAACCATGATGAGCTGCAAGTGCACAGACGCTCCTTTGCAACAAGCCTAGCCTTATACCTGTTGTTGCGTTGTGAATGGTGTGAATAACTAGCCTGATGATATGTTTTCTTGATGAATGCAGCTATCAAAATTATACATGAGAGTTGGTATTTTTTTGGAAACTAATGTTTTTGGAGTTCAAGTGGACAACCTTGCGGAAGTGTAACGCCAAAATTTAACCCTCTTATGTTCTGTGAATCCCTAGGAGTTTGAACAGATTTCTTGTGTCAGTAGTTCCTTGGTGAACATGATCTTTTAAAGATAGGCTAGCAAAGGAAGCCCTCGATTACTATAAACACATGCAAATGGAGGTAGTAAGATTTGATGCATTTGTATTTGATTGTCTTATCGGGGCATGCAGCCATGTGACTTATTTGAGAATGGTTTGTGATCCCTTCATGAGACTTATTTGTTTTCTATCCTTAAGTGTGCAGGTACAGAGATGGAGTGGGGAGCACGGAGGAGATTTTCCTTTTGAACGCTATCTGGAGGCAGGATATGGGAGCACTACAGGCAGCTTCCCAATATGCAGGAAGAGATAAATTTAGCCTCAATTTGGGAAGGTTGGGTGCCAGTTTTCCTGTGCTTTTTCAAGTTAAGGGCAGGAGGGCTATGCCCTCCTTAATGGACACACGAGCGATGAAGGAGCGGGGGTTTTTTTTTCCGTATGCAGAAGGGGAGTGTTGAGGCCGGCTGCAGAAAAAGGAGGGGTCTCCCACGATTTTTTGGCTGGTTTTTCTTGGAGAGTGGTGGGTACACAAGAGAGCCAAGAAGGAGGAAGGTCACTCTGTGTTCCTCTTGTCGCTTCTGGCTAGGGAACTCAATTTTTTTGTTGTGCGTCGAGGAGATATACGGGGAGATACTGGAGGCGGCAGAGTTCGCATCACGGGGGGTCTCTCTCTCTGCCTCGCTTTATTTGACCGCCGGGGAGATACTGGAGGCGGCAGAGTTCGCATCACGGGGGGTCTTTTTTTGTTGTGCATCGAGGAGATATACGGGGAGATACTGGAGGCGGCAGAGTTCGCATCACGGGGGGTCTCTCTCTCTGCCTCGCATTGAGCAAACAGTTTGGGAGGCCTACTCTGTCTCTGTCTTCAAGAGTTGGGCAGCGGACGCTGCGGAAGCTTGGGGGGTTCTAGCATTCGAAGTTCTAAGTCAAGGGAGCCATTGCCAATGTCAATGGATAGTCGAATGGCTCTCATAGTGACAAGGATCAACGCGTCATCAAGTCATCATTAGTAGAAGAAACATCATGAAGGTCAAGGAGGTTGCAAGGAATATTTCCTGTAGAATGATTTTGGCGCAAGGATACACATGCAGAGATTCATAGAGCTACTGGACGGACTTGTCAAGTTACTGCAACACTGTTTATTGTTCATCTCCATTTTGTTTATGCGCCCTTCTCCAATTGTTTTATTATGATCAGTTTATATTCATCAAAATCGTCTTCGCATGCGACCCTTACATGTCGAACGTATAGGAACTCGATTGGGTTCTCGTGCTTCTGCCCGAGCTAGACTTGTTGCTTGTTGTTTGTATGTCGATCATATTTTCCGGCATACCTCATTCATGTACACACAGTGTAGCACCGTTGTTGAAAAACCTTCAAGCGTCAATATATTTAGCTCATAGATTTTGTTGTATCCTGGTTGGCAATTGGATTAGAGTTTGTTTTCTCCTCTACGCATGTTTAAGGTGCTATGATTTGTTAAGACTATATATGCATGCATTTCTCCCGGTACAAACTTTCCATGTGATATGCTGAAGCGTTGATCCCCGAAGGCTCGCCTGGTTGTTTGAATCTGACAATAACATTTTAATGGATTTTTAGATAATGTAACCGGGTGACAATCTTTCAGTTTCATGCTTTTAATTTGACGAAATGGTTGGTAATCAAGTTTTCAAGTCCAAACATGATAACTTATTGCATGAGTTAGTCTGGGTGTTGCAACAATAGAAGTCATGAGTGTTGACGCACCATATGCATTTCAGACTATTATACATAATTGTTTGGTTGAAAACAACTTAATGAAGAAGTGGATGCTTTCCACTACGCGTTGAGGTATGAAAGGAAAAGGAGAAAATTTGTTTATCAAGTTGCAAAACGGTCAAGTGAAGCAGCATGAGAGATTCGAATAGAAAAGTTTTCTGGAAGTTACGTATTGCATACTTAAGATTTGTGAAGAAGCATAAATACGTAATCTTGTTTTATGAGGAATATTTTTAGTAAAAAAATTCATTGATTTGAACTTCAAAGTGTTTGCAGATTTTGAACCGAATAGATGAGAACATGACTTCAAGGATCAAAACAAAGAAAAGACTTTTCTCTTTCAGTACACTTCGATGTGGTTGTCCCTTAGCGTGTGAAAGTGATGGGAAAAGAAATATTATTGCTAATGTTTAATTTTTAAGCGCATGAGGTATTCCCCACAACATTGCAAGTTTGAAAACCCTGTTCGTCTAAGCAGTCAAAGGATTTTGGATTCCATAGAGTTCGGAGTGTATTCATGATAATAGTGCAGTCCTCCGTAGGATTTCCCCTTAATGCTTTTAAAGGGAAGGACTTTGAATGCAAAAGAGAACACACACTCAAGGTGAATGTTGAATAGATTAACAAATAAAACATCACGCGATTAATGGGAAGGGAATGTGTGTAAGTCTGTGCATAGAAAGTGTGAGGAGATGGTGCAATTGTATGTGTGTAAAGAAGAGGAGAGTAGTGTAAAGTAAGTGAGAGGGAAAGACGATGTGCTTGCCTGGGTGTGAGCGTGTACGTGTGAGACTTTGAACAAAACCGAGAGGCAGGGATGTGTGGGGAAGAAAAGTGAGTAGGGGTAATAGAAACTTGAAGTCAGAGGGAAGAAGGATGTGCTTGAACGGTGTGTATGTGAAGGAGATAACGAGAAAAAGGAAAATGGGGGTATGTGCACAGGTGGGCATGGGTGTACATGAGCGAGTGATAAGGAAGAGTTAAGGATCGAAGAGAGGATAGAAAACGGGAATTAGGTGGAATGAGAGTCCATGTGCGAGGAGAAGCTTGGGGTACATTCAAGTACTACTCAGTGACTTAAAGCAAGAAGACTGGATCGATCTTGAGTGCTTCAGACCAAACATAAGCATAGCTCGATATTTTCTCTTTGGCTTCCAAGAGTAAACACCTGTTAACTGTACCATCCGGTTTACGCTTCAGCTTGTATACCCACTTAGTGCCAATGGCCTTCTTGCCAGGAGGCAAGTCACATAAAGACCAAGTACCATTCTTCATTATAGCATCATATTCAGATTGCATAGCAGCCATCCAATTTTCTGAATTTTATGCTTCATCAAATAGAAACAGGCTCATTCTTATCACAGAGACTAGATGCAGCTGTAGCATAGCAATCTGATGCAAAAGAGGCACTATGAGAGCCTAAATGAGTACAATATGACAAAGGCACATTTAATTTGTTGTCACGCAAGGTATGCACCAGCCATTTTGGCATAGTTCTTGCCTGCTCAATATCAGCTCTCTCGTCAATGAGTGCATCATGTACATCTGCATCAGAAATGGAATTATCTGCATCATCACATGAAACCTGCAAAGGCTGAGAAGTTGCCTCATTAGGACCAGCACTAGATTGTCCACTTGTAAAAAGAGGAAGCAAAGTATCATACATGTCTTTGGAGCTAACAGATGTCTCCTTAGTACATGAAAGCAATGGTTGAATAGCATCTTCCACAAAAACAACATCATGGCTAACCAGAATGTGTTTACTCTATGGATGATACAGACGATAGCCTTTACTTTCAAAACTGTACCCAACAAAAATACATTTTAGTGCTTTATCATCCAATTTTCTACAATGTTGTTCAGGCACTAATGCATATGCCAAACAACCAAAGACACGCAGATGAGCAACAGATGGCTTGCGGTCCTGCCAAGCCTCATATGGAGTGATATATTGTAACGCTTTAGTGGGACACCTGTTCAGTACATATGCTTCACACATGATAGCCTCAAGCCAGAAACTATGTGGTAAAGCCTGACTCTTGACCATACACCTCGCCATCTCCATGAGTGACCTCTTCTTTCGTTCAGCAACTCCATTCTGTTGAGGTGTATATGGCACTATACACTAGTGTTTTATCCGACGTTCAGCCATAAATGCATTAAAATCAAAAGACATATATCCCCCCGATCAGAATGGAGGGTGCCCATTTTACATGCAGACAAATTTTCAGCCATAACCAAAAACTGTTTGAGGCACATGAACACTTCGGACTTTGCCTTCAATGGATATACCCATGCATGCTTGGAAAAATTATCGATGAAAGTCACGAAGTAAAGATAATACCCAAAAGAAGGTGTCTACATAGGACCACAGACATCACTATGTACAAGCTACAATTTTTTAGTAGCCCGATTTGAACCATCTTTTGGAAAGGACGAATGTTGCATTTTGCCCAAAATACAGCCTTCACAAACATGTTTTCTAGGTCCCTCAAGTTTGGGCAAAGAGGACACCATTTCAGATTTCTACAGGCGTAGCAAACTAGCAAAATTTAGATGACCAAAGCGTGCATGCCAAAGCTTTGCATCTGACATAGCCTGAGAATCATTTACTGCACATGCCAAATCATTTACAGATCTTTCATAGTCTATGAGCTTATACAGCCCACGACATAAAACGCCAGAAGCAATAATCACATCACCATTTGACGGATCATGAACTGTACACCTGTCATCAACAAATTTCACAACCAAGCCAATCTTGGCTAATGCAGAAACTCATAACAGGTTCTTCTTGATCCCTGGCACAAATAAAGCATCTGATAAAGTGAAAGAACTACCATCAGCAGTAGTCAAAATGATCTTACCAACTCCCATAACAAAATAAGAGGAGTTGTTGGCGCATGTAACAGTATTCTCTGTAGGGGCAGGCTCGAGTGAAGAGAAGAAACTGTGTTGCGATGTAATATGTTTGGTCGCCCCACTGTCAAAATACCAAACATCTGAGTCTACTGTAGACATGCACTACTCATGAGAAGATGGGTCAAAACTGCAGACAAGGTTTTTTTATCTTGGTTTTCTCTCGTTTTTTTCTCTGCTTTGAGGTTACCCTTGCAGGTACACAAAAGAAGCGGGGTCGAGGCAGTGACCGGGGGGGGAGGGGGGCTTATGCCCCATCAATATACACACGAATTTGGGGGGGGGGGGGGGGGGGGGGGGGATTCGTGTGTGGTTTTTGCTCTGTGCAAGAGGCGGATGCAAGGAAGCAAAAGGGGGGAGAATTGAACACGAAGGGGGTTCATAAGGGAAATTTTTATTATGCTCCCCTACTGTAGTAGCACGTTTTTGGCTCTTTTTCTTCTTCATTCATGTGCTGGTGCCGAGGGAGAAGCAAGAGAGCGCGGGCACACACTTGGGGAAGCTGACATTGTTCAGAGGTTCTTTCATCGTTGGTAGCATTGATCATAGAGAAGATGAGGACTGAAGGTTTTGGACTCTGGAGGGTCTCACGTGTCTAGGAGAGAGAGTTCCTCCCGCTTTTTGTGGTGCTCCTGTGCAGGTGTGGAGGGGTGTCATGACAGTTGAATCTCGTCGAAAGTTACATGTGCTTTTTGGGATTTGGGAAGTCTCATGAGAATTGTAATTTTCCTCCTTTATTTTAATTAAAGTTACAATTTTGGTTCAGCCTCAGGGGCATAAAGGAAATCATTGGCCCTCAAACCCCAGAACCATTTTATTTAGAATCGCATGGTGTGAATGGGGGACATGAGCAAGTGGAAAGGAGCAGGAAATGGGAGGTATGATTAAAGGAGAATTTTTTGTCATGCCATCGTGATGTTCTAGTTACCATGAACAAGGGTTTCATCCAAAATCTCTGATTCTAAAAATCATAGATTTCAGTTATCTACATACTCTACATGTTTCGCATTCTTCCTTAAACTATGAGTTTTGTGCTTTGGTGCTGAAGTGGATGATTGCGTGCTAAAGTAATTACCCATTACATGCGAAAGCATTGGCAAAGTATGGCAGCACAAGGCACTGTTTTTTGTAGCTGAATGTTGCGGATGATTTGCAGTATTGGATTCTGAATGATTATGAGCCCCTCTCCCCTTCAGCATTAACCTTGTCACATGTACTTGGGTTTCTATTCCACCAATCTGCTCTAAATTCTTGCTTTTGATTTTTTATTCTTTTATTACTTTTATGACTTGATCTTCAAATTGTTTCATAAGTTGGGACACTAGTAGTGCCCGCTCGTTTTGGCTTAGTTCTACAACAGGCCATGTATTTCTATCAGCACTCTTCTCTACTTCTACCTCATGTATTGGTGAATTATGTATGGGGGGTGAAAGAGGACATACCTCAGTCTCCAAAGTAGCTGCTTGAGAGCTTTGAACTACTAGTGTCCCCATATTTGATTTGCTTTGTGATCTGTTCTTGTAGATTTTTTATGAGTTCATTTTTATCTTTTATCTGTTCTTTCACCGCTACAAGCTTCATATCACTTTGTTTCTTGCTTTCTCCTGAGATTGCCATTTGGTCCGCATCCTCATTACATTGTTCGATGTATTGTGCTTTAGATCCTTTCCATCTCTTTCTTAAGTCATTTGTGTCATACATATATTTCCTTTCTCACTCTTCTCTTAGTTCTTGTTCTTGCTTTAGCTGATCCGCATACTTAGCTGCAACAATCTAAGAATTACGACCACCACAAGCTTGAGAGATGCCTCTCCTCCCAACCAAATGCCTCTATATATAGCTCTCTCCAGGGGACTGCCTTCTTGGGCAGGTGGATACTAACCATCCAAGTGTCAGCCATGTAACTACATGTGCGCCAAGTGTCCCAGTTAACTCGAGTTAACTCAAGTGGATGCTTCTAGAAGGCTCTAGAGCTCTTTGGGCAAAACACTCTCCCCATGTACCCCATGGGGGTTGAACCCAAGACCTCCTCCTTCACATCCTTGAGACTTAACCACTAAGCTAAGTGGATCACTTGTTCACAAGAGCACAAGACCTCCTAGTAAGTCTAAACTCGAGATCTTTGGTCATACACACGGATGACCAAACGGTGTCCGATTTCAGATCTGTCTGAACCGGCCAGACCCTTGGATCATAGACTTACTTTATTACATTCTTCCCCCCTTGGAAAAGATTTTTGTCCTCGAAAATAGAGCTATATACATACTGTAGGCAACCCCCGAGCCTCATGTTCTAAAACTGGAAGAACATGGTCATGTTCTAGAACTGGAAGAACATGTCTCATCTTTGTGGTGGCATCCTTGCCCAAATGATTCTAAACACTATCTCGCTTTGCACTTTGATAAACTAGTCAAAGTACAAAATAGTGAATGAATAATAAAGGTGGATCTAAACACATATCCCTGGCTAATTCACAGTTTCTGGATGTGCGATCTAGGCACAAACATGTGAATTTAGGTGGATTCAAATTACTAGTCCATTTCTAGGCATAACTGGTGCATGGGCTTAGTAATGAAGGTGGGATTCTTATCCCTCGCAAGACTTTGAGAATTCTTGATTCACTTGAATTTGTTTTGGAGAACTTGAAGTGTGGTTGTCCCATACATCTAACTTTAGATGTCTGTTCAATGGTTTACTTTTATCTAACAGTTAATTGATTTTTTCACCCGACTAGAGGACTACTTTGTCCCAATGAGTTGAAAAAATCCTATGTAAACTGTACGAGAAAGTTTACCATTCCGGTGGAATCAACCATACTAACTTCACCAATTCAAATTCAAAATGAAAATTGTCCAACTTAGGACACTTTTCTCAAAGACTTTTAACTGAAAGTTCTTGGGAATTGTCAATCTGATGAGCAATTCCTAACTTCCCTATTCTAGAGTATACTGGACTCCAGGAAATCATTTATGCTATAACTTGAAGCAAACTCAAATGAATAAGTCTACTTAGACTTATCATCTTTTGAAGATTGAAAAGGTTCTTGTACATAACATCTATCTAGGATGTTCAAGTTAGTTATCTAATTCTAACCGGCTATCCCTGGTCTTTTGCAAAAGGAATCAGATACCATATCTGAGTCAATTCCAAAAGATTTTGGAAAGCGGAAAGAGATAACTAAGACTTTGTACAAGCAATTCAAACTTCGCACATACCTAAACTTGCTATGAGTCAAAGTCTAGTTGACTCAGGACTTTAACTTCTCAACGATCTATTTCAATAAGATATTGAAGCATTGACTTTATCTTTAAGAGAAATAAGCTAGCTTCTCAAAAAGATTCAAAGCAAAATAAAAAACATCATCCAACCACAAGATACTAGTGTGGTAACCAACATCAGTGTGTCGACCCACTGAGGTTATGCTGATGAGTTTTGTATTCAAATAATGCTTCACTTGAGACTAAGTTCAGGTCACATTCAATCTTTTTGACTCCGTGAATGCAATTCTTGTGCATTTCTTTGAGTCGAAAAGAGTGAATTTATCAAGTTACACTAGGAACTTGATACTTGACTTAGTCAATTGAATCTTTAGTTGAAAAGATCAACTCAAAGTAAAAGTCCAACTTCTTTCAGAAAATTTATCAAATATTTCTGATCAATAACACTTAAGCTTGAAGTGTTCTAAGAAGATCTTGGAAGTTACTTACTTCATATCTTCAGTTTCCTTAATCTTGAAGTTACCTTGAAGTATCGTAAGATACTACTTTCATCCTTTACGAATTAAACTTTTCTTGAAGTCTTAATTCCCTTGAGGATGAAACCTAACTTCAAAATCCAAACTAGGACTAAAAGATAATCATCATCCCACGGTCCGATGTCCCATTCCATCTTTTCTACATCAATCTGAGTATAAAATCTGGTGTCCCATACCACCCTATTTTATATTCACATTAATGTGTGGGTGATTCTTATCCTAAAGTCTAAACATCTCTTGATAGAGTACCTTATTTCTTCAATTCTTTTACAAGAATTGGAAGTTTCAGGCATTACCTCTAACTAGATTTTCCTAGGTTTTGATTCCTTCGCATGATCACCTCATAATCATGTGCTTTGCCTTGGAAACTTGAAAACCTCATGACAGAATATCAATTCTTCTTTACTGGGGCTTTCAAATGAAAACCAATCAAAATTCCAAGTACTTGAATTTCTCAAATTCAAGTTCAATTGGTTATTCTTGACCAATTTTGTAGCGACAAGAGTTTATGACTTCTTGTCTTTAGATTCCTTTCTATACTGGTGCTTTTTAGGTACCTATCCCGGCCGGGGCTTTTTACAGGAATCTCTCTACTGCCTTAGTCTAAGCATCCGCTCATGCTTTCTGGATTTGTACCAAAATCCCTTTAAGGATAGGCAAATACTTATGTTTTACCTTCCACAGACTTAAGTACCGTCTTCACGGTTGCAGACTACATACTTGGAATTACTTCACTCTGTTCAGACTTAGAACAGCTTACTTTTTCACAATTTTCCATTGAATAGATGGAACTTGAGTGAATAATTCCCAAAAGGAATTTTATTGCCAATACTTGGGCAATCTACAGGGTAGTTCCAATCGCATATTACTTGGACAATCATGGCCAAGATTGATCAAGTCTGATTGATCCTTGCGACAAAAATAAAGACTGTCTTTATCTTTAAGATCTCTTAAAACTATCTTAAAGCTTCTTTGCTTACCTGCAGGATTTTTAGAGATCTTTCTCAAGTCCAAGCATACACTTATGCCTCTCAGATTCCAAAGCTAAGAATCTTTTGATATACCTTTAGGTTATATCACAAATAGGACTTGAAATACCACTTTGAGTGGTTTGGGACATCTAGGGAACTACTTATTGATTCAAGAGTATGAAGAATTTCATTCTCAATACTTGAAAGAATGCCATTCTTCAAAGACTTGAGATTCCTTCTAGGGAATCAAATAACTTGAGCAAATGATTCATCTTGGAATCTTTTGCAAAAAGAACATTTGAAAGAAATTCTTTCAAATGATATCCAAAAATTTACTGATTCAATTGTATTTATTTCTTGAGTATCAAACTAGAGACGAAATATCACATTTGCCAGTATGAAAGTTTAAGTTGACTTTTCGTTTATGTGATATCGACTTCTATTCTTGAGTTTGATACAAGACTCATTATTATTGGTCAATCTTCAGATGTTACTAGAGTTCTTTAAACATATTTCACCAATCAAAATTATGTTTAAAGTCCAAGCATCTATTGATGATTGATCCAATAGTAATGTTACTGTGAACACAACTTTGAACTTTATAACTTGTTTAGGAGAAGTTCATGGAGTGAAAATCCATTTCTTGGAACTTTCTATTCCTAAATGAAAAAGTTCACACTTGCTTCAAGTCCTTAGGGACTTATATTATTTCCTAAAGACTGCTTAGCTAGTTGTATCATTTACCAGAGATGCAACTATAGAACTTAACAAGGTTTAACCTTTGATTTCCATCACCCCTTGGGATGAAATCAAATGAAAATTTATAAAAGCTTGGTACCTTTATATCTTGGCAAAACGTTTATATCCTAAAGAGGTTTTGCCTTCATCATTCCTTGGACCTATCATATAATATGAATTTATGTGTATTTTGGGAAGAGTTCATGAATCAATTAAGATCCTCTACTTGGAACATCTACCTTCCCAAAAATAAATTCATCTTAAACATGGTAGGAGAATGATCTCACAGGAAATAGAAGGCTTGACTATTTCATATCTCAATTCCAAAAAGTTACTTACCGAGGTTTCATCATGAGATACAAATCTTGAAACCACAAAGAAACTTCTTGAAACTTTCGAAATCTGCTAAGTAGAAGAGTACTCAAGGAACTTGGAAATATAGTTCTCATCCAACCTTGGGATGCTTGAGAAGTTACATAAAATATATAACTAATCAAGTAAAGCTTATCCGCATGACTTTCTAAGTACATCCAAGACTTAGAGTCATCATACATCATAAAAGAGTTTGCAAGGAATTAAATTTTCTTGGTTATCAAGAAAATTTATTACTTAACTTTCTCCTAGTGCTTACTTATACCTAGCAAGACATCTATCATACTTAATTGTCATTAAGTATTTATCTTTGATAGTAGAATATCGACTTGGGAAGAAATCGACTAATTACTTGAGTTGCAAAGTAGAACTAGTATGTCTTTGCAACTAACTAGTCCTTGGTCTTCCCTAATGTCAAACTGCGAGCTTTATAGAGTAAGCTAAATACTAAGAGTACATTCTCATATCTACTTGCAAACAGCATTCCATTCTTCCATGCAAATGCATGTATCTACATGCAAAAGCATATGCTCACATGCGTATGCATGCATGTTCTTTGCATGCCCAAAAAATAATACAACAATCATGCATGAGCTTGATGCACGATTTTTTCTTGTACTAAGAATGTATATCATGCAATCCTAATGCATGTATATCCTTTCCTTTGTCCTAATGCACTATAATATAAAAACATACCCTTGAAGTGCAATAGAAAACTTACTCAATGGAAAGGAAATATGTATTTAAACTACCAAAATACATTCTTTGATGCACAAGGATCTTTTTGAAATCAAATCTTTCCTTAATGCAAACTAATGCTTGAAATAAGAAATGGATTAATTCATTATTCTAATCTAGACTTAATCAATTGAAATCTTGGCTATTTCAATGTGCATCTATGATTAAGTGTAGAATAATGAAAACAAGATAAATCAAGCATTAAGGCCAAGCAAAAACTGGAAAATACTTAGCTTTGATCAAAGCTTCGTCCATCCCTTGATCCTTTGGAAGAGTGATTCATCCTCTTGATCCTTGCGAGGAGCTATTCACCATTCTTGAAGCTTCCTTATCAAGAAATAATCTTGGATGACTTGGTCCGTCGTGGTCGACTAACTTGGGCCTCCGGATCTTCACTCCACAGCTCCAATTCCTTCAAGCTTTGCTCAATCTTTGATTCTTCTTGGATGGATGAGAGGACTTGGCTCTTTGGATGAAGAAAAAAAAACTTGGCTACTACTTGGATGAAGAAAACTCCTTGGCGCCTTGGTCACGTCGACTTCCTCTCAATCTGGCCGCCTGGGTTCGAATCTCGCGGGCGGAAGCAGAGAAGAGTGGCTTTTTATTTGTTCTTTCTTACGATCTGCTGCAGCGCTCGATTACAAGAGAAAATGATTCTCTGCAGGCATATGGAGCGTGAACCGCCGTCGGCAGTATGGATAGGCGGGCGGCGTCCTTCAGTTGGGGGGGCAGGGGTTCGAAACCCGATCCCTGCACCAGGGAACACACCTTTTAAAACTTCAAGTTCGGGTCTTATTCAGCGCCGCAACTGACCATTAAGTTCTGCTGAAGAATCTTCGACGCGGACGGAGTTTGGAGATGTGGTTAGGAGAGCCTCCTCTCGTCGGGGACGTCCAGGGTTCAAATCCGTCGAGCGCACACAGAGAATACCCTTTTTGAATCTTCTTCGATGGAGTCTCCTTCAGCGAACAGTCAATCTAAATAGTTCTCCTCGTTAATCAATACCACGAACGGCGCTTCTGTCTTGTGGTTAAGGCAGCGCCCTCTCAACAGAGGGGCGCGAGTTCGATTCCCACTTAGCACACAAAGATGATTTACTTTTTAATACTCTCTTGCTCTAAGCTAAAGCATGGGAACTATTGCGACACGCATATTGATACGGGAAGGAGAGAATTCGCACGCCAAAATTCGAGCAAGAAGAGAAAAGCTATGGAGATGGCTCTGATACCAATGCAAGAGAACGAGGATTACGACCACCACATATTAGAGAGATGCCTCTCCTCCCAACCAAATGCCTCTATATATAGCTCTCTCCAGGGGACTGCCTTCTTGGGCAGGTGGATACTAACCATCCAAGTGTCAGCCATGTAACTACATGTGCGCCAAGTGTCCCAGTTAACTCGAGTTAACTCAAGTGGATGCTTCTAGAAGGCTCTAGAGCTCTTTGGGCAAAACACTCTCCCCATGTACCCCATGGGGGTTGAACCCAAGATCTCCTCCTTCACATCCTTGAGACTTAACCACTAAGCTAAGTGGATCACTTGTTCACAAGAGCACAAGACCTCCTAGTAAGTCTAAACTCGAGATCTTTGGTCATACACACGGATGACCAAACGGTGTCCGATTTCAGATCTGTCTGAACCGGCCACACCCTTGGATCATAGACTTACTTTATTACATTAGCTATCTGAGCTTCTAATTCCTTTGTATTATTTTGTTGACTTTCTTTCACCTCCATAGGTTGATCAAGCAAGATTGCATTCATTAATTATTTCTTTTTGTTTCTTAGGTTGTCTGCCTCGTCCATGTAGACTTTTATATGAGCTTCTAAGGTTTTGCTTTTATTAGATATATGTACTTTTTCAGCTCACTGGCCTCATATTTGCTTTGAAGCTCCTTAAGCTGATAATGCAGCTTTTGATTTTTTGCGGTCAATAGTGTGCCTCTTTCCATAGCTTCCTTTCTTTATTGTTCTTTTATTGTAAGTGCATGTTGAGCATTCAATACTCAATCAGATAATTCTTCACTGAGTGCCTTGAATATTATTCTCTTTGTTGGTGCAATTAATCCCAATTCTACATACTTGATGTATACACATTAGCTTGATGTATTAGCATATCACTTGAGAAGCTACATATGTACTACCTCTTGTAAATTTGAGTCTAATTACTCATTGTAAAAGTGATGTAAAGCCACCCGAAGTTAGGAAGCTTGGAATCTTGTATCATTTGGTAGCTAAATTCAAGAGAGAATCAATCCTATACTTTAGGATAACTTTTAGGTGGATATTTGAATTCAAATTCAAATGCTTGGCTCCAACCAAAAGCTATAAAACATGAAGATGAAGATCCCATGTTTATCTCGAGGTTGTGAGATCATTTCTTTGTACCTTCATTGTGAAGAGGAGCTCATACCATAGCTCTCTCACTCTTCATTCATTGAGCAATGTCTTATTTCCAATGACTTTGTAATTTTACATGATTTAGTCAATACATGTTCATTACTTCCTACTCTCATATCTCTGTCACACTTCATTAGAACAATGATTTTGTCTGAGCTACTTCTCACTCTGTAGTGCATAATTTTGCATGATTCAAAGCATGACATATTCAAGATAGTGTCTACCATGATCCTTCAAAGTTTCATTCAATTTGGTTCCCTCAATTGTTAGATATCAAGTGAGTAATGCTCCCTGGTGTGTGACTGTGTAAGCCCGTAAAAGTTGGGAGTCTTGCTCTACTTGCTAAACTTAGTTCTCTGCATATAGTTCATCATTTTAGATGATTCTACTCATGAATGGTAGCTTGTTAAGCTAATTAAATATCCCCTAAAGTAATTTTACTAATTGTTGTTGTACTCAGACAATTAAGTGAAACACTCAGTAGGTATCTCAACCAAAATAGCAAGTTTTGTGCATTGGTTCATATGCCAACCGATCTATTTTGATTCAATCATTTGTGCATCATCTTCCAAGAAACATATATGATCATTTATGCTTATTATCTAGCTAAGGAGGTCCACAACACTTCCAACAAACAATTATAGTAGGTGTGAAGCAAGATTTAGCTACACCATCTCATCTCTTATGATTATCCACCACCTCCTCTAATAGTGGTATCAGAGCAAGCACAATCAAGATGGGAGATGGTTTTCCATCCTTCATTGACAAATTTGACAGGAACAACTATTCAACATAGTCTCTAAGGATGCAAGCATACCTCCAAGGAATAAGCTTGTATGGATACATCTTAGGAGATGATGACATGCCAATTCTCAGGAGCAAGAATCAACCAACAAGGGAAGAGCAAGAGAAGCTAACCACATGGTGTGCAAAGGATTCTCTTGCAAGGTCATACTTACTAAAATCAATCTCTGATTTCTTGTTACCTCATGTTAGAAACTGTAAAACATCCCAAGAGACTTGGGAGGTGCTTTCATCATACTTCTCCAACACAAGAGCTAGGAAGAATCAGTTGTGGATGGAATTCACAACTCTCAAGAAGCAATCAAAGCAAGGAGTAGCCGATTATGTAACCAAAATGAAGGATGTTCCAGAACAACTTGCAAGCATTGGAGAGGAGATAGAGGAAGGGCATATAGTGAGGGAGATCATCAATGGGATTAAAGCTAATGACAAATGGGAATCCTTCACCACTTCAATAGATCTTTGCATATCGGATATGCAGATACTTGATCTCAACACTTTGATGGGACAACTCTTCACCCATGAAGCAAAGCTCAACAAAAAAGGTGACAACTCAAGAGGTAACCAATCTTCTGCCCTTTATACAGATAAGAATAAAGCTAAGGATAAAGGTAAAAGTAAGAATTAAGATGAAGAGGCTAGTACCTCTCAAGCTAATTATGCAGAAAGAGGAAGAGGTACTAGAGGTAGGGGCAGAGGAGGTAAGCAAGGTAGGGGCAACTCTCCATGCAACATATGTGGACTCAAAGACCACAATATTAAAGAATGTTACAAAAATACAAGGAACCAAAGGGGAAGAGGCTTCCATAGAGGAGGCTATGGTCAAACAAGAGGCAAGTACAACAATGGTGGAGGTAACTACAACCACAATCAAGGCTACAACAACAAAAACTATCAAGGAAGCTTTAGAGGAAGAAGGGATTTCAATAACTACACTGAAGATCAAGAGGATTCTCTACCCATTATGAACATGACATCCAAGCAAGGTAAAGATGATGAGCATCTCTTTTACATTGACTCAGGTTGTTCAAATCATGTGGCAGGGAATGTGGCACTATCTGATCTAGAAGAACCAAAGGGAAAGCATGAGGTACAAACAAGTGATGACACCAAGCATTATGTCAAGAAAATTGGAAATGTTAAGACATCGGATGGTAATATGAAGCTTCTAAGAAAATTTTTGTATGTGCCTACCATAACCAAAAATTTAATTAGTGTTGGGCACATAGTAGAGAAAGGTCTACAAGGCAGGTTCACAAAGCATGGAGCATATGTGGAAGACCCCCAACAAGGATTCAAAAGGATAGCCAAAGGTGAGAAGTTGGGTAGATTGTTTACCTTTGAAATTCAAGACACAAGGAACATATCACTATTCAATTATAGAAATAAAACCCTTATTGAGTTGGAAATATGGCACAAGAGGTTAGGGTACATTGGAGAGAGAACTCTTGAGCAAATTTGCAAGGACCAAAGTGCGCTTGGGATTCCTAATGTGACCAAGCATCATATGATCTACAAATGTGGAGCTTGCCAATTTGGCAAAGCTCATAGGCAACCATTTAACAGGAAAGGATACATCCATGAAGATTTTTTGGAGCTTGTACACACTGATGTGTGGGGTCCTAGCAAAGATCCATCCATCTCAGGATCAAGGTACTATGTCTCTTTTATTGATGTTTATAGTAGGTGGACAATTCTCTATTTTATGAAACATAAGGATGAGGTTTTTACATGTTTTAAGAAATACTTGGCATTAGTGGAAAACCAAACAGGGAGAAGCTTGAAGAGAATCAGGTCTGATGGAGGTGGTGAGTACTTTTCACATGAGTTTGATTTATTCCTATAGGACAGAGGCATAAAGAGGGAAGTAACAACTAGGTATACTCCTGAATTGAAATGGAGTGGTAAAGAGAAGGAAGAGGTTAATTGTTGAGGTAGCTAGGTCTATGCTAAATGAGAAAAAATTACCTAATTATTTGTGGGCAAAGGCTTCTACAGCTACATATTTGGTTAACAGGCTTCCATCCAAGTCATTGGATGGTATGACACCATACGAATCTTGGACTTGTAGGAGACCCTCATTGGATCATTGCAAGATATTTGAGTGCATTGCCTATGCACACATCCCATCACAAATCAGAGGGAAACTTGACCCTAAGGCTGAGAAATGCATATTCATTGGGTATGATCAGAATCAAAAGGGCTATAGACTTTATAATCCCACTAACAAGGCATTCATAGTTAGTAGAGATGTAGTCTTTGATGAGAATAACTCTTGGTTTGAAGATGATTGAAGGAAAGTTAAACTACCATATCACTTGGAAAAAGATTTTCCAACCCTAACTCAAGAAGACCGACACCAAGCAGAGGACATCAACTCAAAAGATGAGGAGCACATTGATTTCAAAGCTTGGAAATCAAGAGGCAAGTGCAAACACAAGCAATTAGAGAATCTACCCGAGTCTTCCAATCAAGCTTTAAGAAGATCACAAAGAGAAAGTAAGAAGCCCATAAGGTATGCATATGATACTTCCTTAGTCACAAAGCACTCTGTGTACATCACTAAAGATTCGATGGCAGAGGAGACTTCTTCATTTGAAGAGGCTAAGAAGAAGAAAGAGTGGATAGATGCTATGTAGGAAGAAGTGGAAGCATTGCAAGAGAATCACACTTGGGACCTAGTTCCCAAGAAACCAGATATGAAGGTAATTGGTTCAAGGTGGATATATAAAGTTAAAAAGAACTCTGATAGTTCAATAAATAGGTACAAGGCAAGACTAGTGGCAAAAGGGTTTGCCCAAACTAATGGAGTAGATTATGAAGAAACATTTTCACCTGTGGCAAAGATGCCAACAATTAGGGTATTGGTAGACTTGCTCCATCAAAAAATTGGAATTTATATCAGTTAGATGTCAAGAATTCTTTTTTGAATGGTTGGATATCCGAGGAAGTATATATGGCACAACCACGAGGATTTGAAGATGAGGAAAAAGCATGTTATTTATGCAATCTAAGAAAAGCACTCTATGGTCTCAAGCAAGCTCCTAGAGCTTGGAACCATAGACTTGTTACCTATTTGCAGGATCAAGGCTTTGTAGCAAGCAAAGCAGACTCTTCTTTGTTTGTGAAGAAGAATAAGGTAGCAATCATCTACTTATGTGTCTATGTAGATGATATCATTATTACAAGTAATGAAGGAATCAAGAGGGTCAAGGCTCAATTGATGAAGGAATTCAAAATCAGTGATCTAGGGTTTCTAACCTATTTCCTTGGCTTAGAACTTGTGTATACAGATTCAGGTATATTCATCACACAAAGGAAGTACATAAATGATATGTTAATCAAGTTTAAAATGGAGAACACTAAAGATGTAGGTATTCCTATGGAGATCATTCATAAGCTAAGTTCACATGAAGGTGAACCACTTGATGATATTACATGGTATCAACAACTTGTGGGTAGTCTTAATTATGCTACCTTAACTAGAGTGGATATTGCATATGTTGTGAGTACATTGAGTCAATTAATGCATGTACCAAGGAAGCCACATATGGAAGCTACAAAGAGGGTGCTTAAGTACCTAAAGGGAACAATGAATGAGGGGTTACTCTATCCCT
The DNA here is from genome assembly GCA_020310875.1 of Ceratopteris richardii. Lineage (NCBI taxonomy): Eukaryota > Viridiplantae > Streptophyta > Polypodiopsida > Polypodiales > Pteridaceae > Ceratopteris > Ceratopteris richardii. The sequence goes on from CM035412.1 coordinate 152,199,908, forward strand.
TCACATATGACATAGATATAAAGTTACACTCTAATGCAGACTGGGCTGGCTCTAAGGATGATAGGAGGAGCACTTCAGGTATCTATCTTTTGCAGGGCCAAAGCTCATATCATGGTCATCCAAGAAGTAACCAACTGTGGCATTATCTTCCACAAAAGCAGAATATAGAGGTGGCCAATGCAACTCAGGAAGCTATGTGGCTTAAGCAATTGTATGCAGATTTGCAGATACATTCATACACTCCAACTATATTTGGAGATAATACCAGCTCACTTCATTTGGCTGTTAATCCTGTGTACCATGCTGAAACTAAGCACATTGAAGTGCATTATCATTATGTTAGAGAGAAATTTCTAAGTAAAGACATTCAGTTATCATATGTATCAACTCATTCGCAATGTGCAGATTTACTTACTAAAGCATTGGATGGAACAAAGTTGAACAGGTTCAAATTGATGATTGGACTACAAGAGATCAAGGAGCAATGAAGATCAAGCATTTTGGGCTTGAGGGGGAGGTATTGGTGCAATTAAGCCCAAGCCTACATACTTGATGTATACACATTAGCTTGATGTATTACCATATCACTTGAGAAGCTACATATGTACTACCTCTTGTAACTTTGAGTCTAATTACTCATTCTAAAAGTGATGTAAAGCCATGTGAAGTTAGGAAGCTTGGAATCTTGTATCATTTGGTAGTTGGAGTCAAGAGAGATCTATCCTATACTTTAGGATAACTTTTAGATTTGAATTCAAATTCAAATGCTAGGCTCCAACCAAAAGCTATAAAACATGAAGATGAAGATCCCGTGTGTATCTCGACATTGTGAGATCATTTCTTTGTACCTTCATTGTGAAGAGGAGCTAATACCATAGCTCTCTCACTCTAAATTCATTGAGCAATGTCTTACTGCCAATGACTTTTTAATTCTACATGATTTAGTCAATAAATGTTCATTACTTCCTACTCTCATATCTCTGTCACACTTCATCAGAACAGTGATTTTGTCTGAGCTGCATCTCACTGTGTAGTGCATCACTTTGCATGATTCAAAGCATGACATATTCAACATAGTGTCTACTAGGATCCTTCAAAGTTTAATTCAATTTCGTTCCCTCAATTGTTAGATAACAACCAAGTAATGCTCATTGGTCTGTGACTGTGTAAGCCCATAAAAGTCGGGAGTGTTGCTCTACTTGCTAAACTTAATTCTGTGCATATAGTTCATCATTTTAGATGATTCTACTCATGAATGGTAGCTTATTAAGCTAATTAAATATCCCCAAAAAGAGTTTTACTAATTGCTTCTGTACTCAGATAATTAAGTGAAACACTAAGCAGGTGTCTCAACCAAAATAGCAAGTTTTGTGCATTGGTTGATATGCCAACCTATCTATCTTGGTTCAATCATTTGTGCATCATCTTCCAAGCAAGATATATGATCATTTATGCTTATTAGCTACCTAAGGACGTCCACAACACTCTCCAACCATCAATTATAGCAGATGTGAAGTAGGATTTAGCTACACCATCTCATCTCTTGTGATTATCCACCATCTCCTCCAACAATCTGTACTAATGCTTTGTCATAATCACTATCTACTTCATGAGCTGTTATTGTGTGTCTAGGGTGGTCTCGATCATTTTTTTTATGATTGGCTTTAGTTGTGCCACATCCACATTTAGCCATGTTTTTGGTATGCTCACCTGTTTGTACATTCTTACCCTTGTCAACATGTTTTGTCTCATTATGTGGTTGTCTGATTTGTAGCTAAATTTGAGGTTCCTCTTGTTCATGTCTAGTAGACTTAGTAGCACTCCCGTGAAATGTCACATCCAGAGGTGAAGGGTTTGCTACTATCCATATAGGCATAAATGGTTCTTGTTCCCCAAATTCTTCTTGTGTTTGCTCTTCTTTTGGCTTCTTCATTGTAGCTTGATCATCGAGGTGGGTTTCTCTGACTTGAAGCTTTGTTGTGTCATTCATTTTCATTGTATGTACGTCTTTCTTTGGTTGGTCCTTCCTTTGGTCCATCTTTGAATGTATCCTTGTGCATTTGATCCGATTTTTTGCTTTCTACTTCAAGTGAATCCTTGACTTGATCTATTTCATCCCATTTACCATTCTCATTTGATTAGCTCCTAATATCAATGTTCATGGTCGATGGTTCATGTTCTTCTTGGATTTCAGACGAGGAACTCGAATTAACTAATCCTGATTCTCTATATTGATGGAACTTAGTTAGTCTCTTTCCTGGCATAGATGCATTATTAGCTTGATGGTAGTGATGCCCTTGAACTGGAAGATTTATCTGTCCTTCCATCCTCCATAGCTTCCTTTAGCTTGGTTTCAGTAGTAGGAGTGGCCTTCTCAATTTTGGTTCTAGGTGGTACATGCATCCTCTTTGATGGTGGAGTTGCTTCTTCCTCTTTTTAGTACCTCCCTTATTCTTTTGGCACCTTGCATCATTGGTTGTGTGCATGTTCCTGCCTCTTTGGTCATCTTTGTCCCTTTTTTCTTTTTTGGAACTATTGATGGCTTCACATACCTAGCCATTTCAGCAGATGATGGCATTTCTTTGAGGTATTCTCAAATGCCTAATGCATGGTATATCAATATGGTTAGAGCCACACTTCCATTCAAAAATTTCTTATGACCCCATTACTTCTTGGATTCAAATAATTGTCCTTAAATGTAGGGTGTTAAGTTTATCTGGTTGCGGATTTTCTTGGTGGCATGAGATAACAATGGAACTAAAATTTATGTGGTGTCGTATATCTGTGCATATTAGGAAAGCAAAAATGTTGATACACCAATCTGAATTCTTCTTCAATATCAACACAATTAATATCCACAAATGTTATAGTTTTAGTGCCATGACTTTTGTCCTTGAGATCTGTGGTTCCGTCCTTGACCCATCCAAATGATTCTTTAATGAGCTCGTGCATGAATTATATGGTTACCCATGCTCCTTCTACATAAAGAACTTTAGCTTCTGGCACTGATGGTTTATCTAAGGCTGGACAAATGGTGTTCATGACTTGAGTGCATCTCTAGAAATCTGGCTTATAGATTGGTAACTCAAAGTACTTATGAATTCGAGCTTTTTTCATCACATCCACCATAGATGGAAGCTCGCGTAAGACCTTGAAGTCTTGGGGCATCACTAGAAATTGATGGTCTGTATCTATGATCTTAATAGTCACCAAAAATAAATGGTCACCTGCTGGTTGGTCCTCTCTAAACCAATGACCTTTCGCCTTTGTCACATTCTTCATTGGAAATTCAAGAACTTCCTCTTGAATCGTTGCTTCAGAGTCTTCAGAAGGCGTCAACACTAGTAATTTTGTAGAGATCAGTTCAAGAAAGAAACCAATTCTGCAAGTTTTTGTGTAGTTTGTTATATGTTGTCCGTTGCCACTTCGTACCCCCTTGCATAAGTAGAGACAAGTAAGGTACCTTATCATACTTTTTCTTAATTTTCAAGTCTGAAAGAAAATAAGAGGTTATTTTATAGCTGAAGGATTTATTTATTTACACCGAACGATCATTCCTATGACAGTAGAAGCTATGTCCTATTCCGATTATGGAAATGTTCACCTTTAGTTTTATTGAAGAAGCTATGTGCCGAATGTGCGACCTTGTAATGTGGCCCTATCATGCATACTCCACATGCAAATGATTCTTTATGAGTGCAAGAAGAGTCTCCTTGATCCTCTTGATGGATTCCTTGTCGCTTCTTGCGTCTCCACATTAACCTTGTTTTTTGTGATGGTGGCATTTGCTACTGTGGCATTCCTTTTCCTCTACTCTTGAAGGTGGTATTTGACTTATTTCTTTTTGGATTTGATGGAGAGTGTTAATCTCCAAAAGCACAAGATATCCTTGAAGTTAGAGCACCTCTATATCAAGAATAACTTAAAACTTTCACCAATTTGGAGGATCAATACTCAACTACAAAAATCTTGAGCAAACTATGAAGAAGATGTCTACTCAGAAAGTCTGCTGCATATAACTCATTCATTTACTTATCAAATGTGTAAAGTTTCTGATAAAACTTTGTACAAGGTGTTGCCAATAGTTTTCGCACCTCCTCCAAGTTAAATCATTCCAAAAGACTCCGTAGAACTTGAGAAATGATCTCAACAAGTCAACTATGTATAAAATTGTAGTTCTTAACAGTCGACTTTGACACCTGTAACTTCTAAAGCTTGGTTCTCTCAAACTAGAACCCGTTTAAGCAAATGATTTTAGCCATAGATGGCTTACCTTCCAAATTAGATTTTAACTCCTCATTTGTGCAAAACTTTACACTATGCACTGAGAACTGATCATTTCTTTGACCATCGGGATTGCACCTGTTTCAAAAGACACTCAACACTTTCTCACATATGAATTTTCCTACTCATAATTCTCACAGCCTCTTTACAATTGGGCTCTCAAACTTTAACCATAGACTCATTAACTATGGAATTACACACCTACAAAAGAATTCTTGAAATGATCAAGCACAGAAGGAGAACACTCAGAAAAATCGGGTGCAACTTTTCTTCATTACTAAAACGTTTTACATCTGGATGAGAGAGCTATCTTACTCACTTCACAAGTGTCTAATGACTTCTAATTCTCCTAAAATCTTGTTCTCTTCAACTCCCTCTCATATTTACCCCGACATTTTCCTTGTATATATAGGCAAAAATGTACAAGCTCATAACCATACAAAAGTATAAGTGAGCTAACTCTAAGTTAATGTACATATGTATACATATCTTCATTCTCTGAACATATACTTTCTTCATGCTTCATGACTTAATCTTTTCTTCAATCCTTGACTTCAAAAACTCATCAAAACTTCAATTGTTGATTGCCTTGCACCAACAGCTCCCCCTCAATCATCAATTGATGTTTTCTCTATCTTCTTTATACCTGCCATGTCTTTGAATCTCTGTAGCTTTGGTCCATCCAAGCTTTTGGTGAGCATATCTGCTATCTGATCTTTTGTTGAAGTATGTATGACTTCAATCTCCTTGTCCATCACCTTCTCTCTTAGAAAATGATACTGAATCTCAATGTGTTTAGTCCTGGCATGAAAAATAGGATTAGCAGCTAGATACAATGAACTCATGTTATCTCCATGAATAGTGGGTGTACTCTGAATGATGTCAAAACACTTCATAAGAATCTCAAGCCATATAACTTCCTTTGCAGCTTCAACCATACCTTTGTACTCAGCCTTTGTGGATGATAAAGCAACTGTGTGTTTCTTCTTTGAACACCATGAAATTAACTTATCTCCCACATAACACAAGTATCCATATCTTGATCTCCTATCATCAGGATTACCTGCCCAATCTCTATATATTGATGTTTGTATCTGATGTAAAACCATAATACAAACCTTCTTTGAGTGTACCCTTAATGTACCTCAACACTCTTTGTCCTGCAACCCAATGTTCTTTCCTAGAATGATGCATGAATTGAGATAATATTCCAACTCCATATGACAAGTCAGGCCTAGTGAATGTAGCATAGATCAGACTACCAACCAAGCTTTGATATAGCCTCATGTCCTTGAATTCTTCTCCTCCATATCTGCTCAATTTGTGATTTACCTCCTTTGGAGTAGGTGCTACCCTGCAATCATCCATCTTAAACTTGATCAACAAGTTTTTCAGATACCTTTCTTGAGTTACATACACTCCATGTTGAGTGTATGAGATCTCCATGCCCAAGAAATATGACAAATCTCCCAAGTCATTAATCTTGAACTCTTTCTCCATTTGTTTCTTTAAGCTTTGAATTCCTTTCTCACCTGTACCTGTAAGAATTATATCATCAACATATGTGCACATGTAAATGAACCCATCATCACATGCTTTAACAAGCAAGTTACTATCTACTTTAGATACTTGAAAACCAAGTTCCTTCAAAAACTTAACAAGTCTATAATTCCATGCCCTTGGGGCCTGCTTCAAGCCATACAAAGCTCTCTTGAGCTTACATACATGATGTGAATATCTTTCATCTTTTAATCCTTGTGTTTGCTTCATGAAAACATCATCTCAAATATAACCATTTAGAAAAGCATTCTTCACATCTAATTGACATAATGTCCAACCTTTACATGCACCAGTAGCTATGAGTGTCCTGATGGTTGTCATCTTTGCCACAGGACTATAGGTCTCATCATAATCTATACCATATGTCTGAGCGAATCATTTCACAACAAGTCTAGCTTTATACCTAGACACACTTCCATTTGCGAACCTAGTTGTCTTGTAAACCCATTTGCATCCAATGATCTTTTGACTATTTGGTTTAGGAACCAAATCCCATGTGTCATTCTCCATCAATGCATTATACTCTTCCTGCATAGCTTTCTCCCAATTTTCCTTATCTTTTTCCTCTTCATATGTAGAAGGGTCTTCATCTTCCTTTACCATATAAGCATAATCTATAGTAGCCAAAAAAGAAGTGTCATAGCTATACCTTGTAGGTTGCCATTTGTGTCTTGATGACCTTCTGAGTTCTCCACTCCTTGAGGTTTCTGGTTCATCACATTCTGGATCAAACCTTGGCACTTCTTCAACTTCAACCTGTACTTCTTTGTTCTCTTCTTCATCAAATATATGAACCTTTGATTTACCTTTCTTTTCATTCACAACTTCCTCATCACCTGCATAAATATTGATTGTACCTGCATACCAAGTACCTTGGTCATCAAATATAACATCCTTTGATACAAGGAATTGTTTTGTGGATGGACTCCACAACCTGTATCCCATCTTCTTATCATCATATCCAATGAATACATACTTTTTAGCTTTAGGTTCCAATTTGTACCTCAATTGAAATGGCACATATGCATATGCCAAACATCCAAATACTTTACAACGATCTAGAGTAGGTCTCTTACCCCACCATGCTTCATATGGTGTCATACCCTGCAAAGCTTTACATGGTAATCTATTGACCAAATATGTAGCTGTATTTACAGCCTCAACCCACAAATAATTTGGGCAATTTTCCTCCTTCATCATGGATCTTGCAAACTCAACAAGAGTTCTATTCCTCCTTTCTGCTACACCATTTTGTTGAGGAGAGTACCTGCAAGTAACCTCCCTTTTTATACCTGCATTCCACAAGTAATCAGTGACCTCATTAGAGAAATACTCTCCCCCTCCATCTGACCTTAGTCTCTTTAACTTTTGACCTATGATTCTTTCTGCATACACATGATAATGCTTGAATGTATTGAATACCTCTGATTTATCTTTGATCACATAGATAGTGATCCATCTGTTAGCATCATCAACATAAATCACATAATACCTTGAACCATTTATACTCAAATCCTTTGATGGTCCCCACACATCTATGTGTACGAACTCAAGCTTCTATGAATACATAAAACCATGCTTGGAATAAGATTTCTTATGATCCTTACCTAATTGACATGCCTCACATCTCTATGTCATATGTTGACCTGCAACATTAGGTAATCCAAGCACTGAACCATTGTTAACCATATCTTTGATACCTCTTTCATTAAATTGTCCAAGCCTTTTGTGCCAAAGATCTAACTTAGAGATCTTATATCCTCCAGAGGTGAACAAGGCATGACCAACATTACCTTGAATCTTCAATGTGAACAATCTTCCTTCTTTCTTCCCTGAAAAAATTTGTTTATACCCATTGCTAGGGTCTTCCACAAAACCTCTTTCATTAGTGAACCTAACTTCATAACCTTCTTCAACAATTTGTCCTACACTTATCAGATTCTTTGGAATTGTAGGAACATACAAAACCTTACCCAAGAGAGTACTTCCATCCTTGGCCTTCACTGATCCAATTGACTTCACATTGTGCTTTGTATTGTCACTTGTTTGACTACATGATTAGTTAACTTATTTTCCAAATTAGTCATCAATGCTATGTTACCACTCAGGTGATTGCTACACCCTGAGTCAATGTAGAAGACTCTTTCGTCTTCACTTTTTCTTTCACAAGTTGCATTCATAATCAATGTTGAGTCCTCCTTCTGATCTAAGGCATAATTGTAGTAGGTATTATTGTATTGTTGGCTTTGGAATCCTCTACTTGCATTTCTTCCAAAATAACCTCTACTACCTCTACCTCTAAAATTACCTCTTTGATTTCTGCCACCTCTTCCTCTTGAATTAAAGTCCTGATTATATCCACCATTATTGTGAGTATTATGCCAACAATCATGAGCTACGTGATTTGTCTTACCACAAATCCAGCAAGCTTTAACTCCCTCTTTATTACTTGTGCCTATTCCTCTACCATTTCCACCTCCTCTTCCTCTTAGGAAGTTAGCCTGGCTAGTTGTTCCTTCATCTTCATTTGCTTGTTGCTTCCCTTTGCTATTCTTCTTCTTATCCTTTGAATACATTGCTTGACCTCCACTTTTATCACCTTCACCTTTGACATCCTGCCCAAAGGTTAGCATGTGTCCTATCAACTGATTCAAATCAAGAGTAAAATGATCTAGTGATAATTCAGTAGACAAAATGAATGGCTTCCATTTATCATCACCTCTCAAACCTGTGAGAATTTGCCTTACCAATTTATCCTCTTCAATATCTTCATCAATTGCTGCTAATGCATTTGCAATGTCCTTCATTCTTGTTACATAATCTAAAATGGATTGAGAGGCCTTCTTCTTGAATGTAGTAAACTCTGCCCATAAAGATGCCTTCCTTGACTTTGTGGTGTTTTGGAAATGCTCCTCCAAAGCATTCCATATATCACTTGCACTTTCAAGACCTCTAATGTGAGGTAGCAAGTAATCATTAACTCCCATATAGATAATGCTCCTAGCTTGAGCATCTCTCTTCATCCAAGTCTTCAAGTCTGATAGTTCTTCCCTAGTTGGAACACTGGGATCTCTGAACTGAGGCTTTTCCTCTTCACCTGTGATATAACCTATCAAGTCCTTGCTCATAATGTGAGCTTCCATCCTCATTGACCATGCTGGATAGTTCTCTCTATCCAATTTCTCTATTTGAAGAGAATCTCCCATCCATTCTTCACCTGTGTGTTAAATTCTTCAAGATTTATGAGGAATAAGGTTACCTTTGCTTCGAATGATACTCCTTTTGTCTTCCTTGATATCTTTTGACCTTCTTCTTAAGCTGTGCTTTCAATCTTTTACCTTTTGTATCTCCAAATGTTGAATTCTTTATAAGTGCAACGGTCGGGGTCCTCCTTTCTTCAATTTTGATGCTTCTTGCTTTGATACCACTGATGGAGAATGTTACTCTCCAAAAGAACAAGTTATCCTTGAAGTTAGAGCACCTCTATATCAAGAATAACTTAAAACCTTCACCAATTTGGAGGATCAATATCAACTACCAAAATCTTGAACAAACTGTGAAGAAGATGTCTACACAGAAAGTGTGCTGCACATAACTCATTCATTTACTTAACCAATGTGTAAAGTTTTTTATAAAACTTTGTATGCGCACCTCCTCCAAGTTAAAGCATTCCAAAAGACTCAATAGATCTTGAGAAATGATCTCAACAAGTCACCTATGTCTAAAATTATAGTTCTTAACAGTCGACTTTGACACCTGTAATTTCTAAAGCTTGGTTCTCCCAAAGTAGAACGCATTTAAGAAAATGCTTTTAGCCATAGATGGCTTACCTTCCAACTTAGATTTTGACTCCTCATTTGTGCAATACTTTACACTGTGCACTGAGAACTGATCATTTCTTTGACCATCCGGGTTGCACCTGTTTCAAAAGACACTCAACACTTTCTGACATATGAATGTTCCTACTCATAATTCTCAGAGCCTATTTACAATTAGGCTCTCAAACTTTAGCAATAGACTAATTAACTATGGAACTAGACACCTACAAAATAATTCTCGAAATGATCAAGCACAGAAGGAGAACACTCAGAAAAATCGGGTGTAACTTTTCTTCATTACTGAAAAGTTTTACATCTGGATGAGAGATCTATCTTAATGACTTCACAAGTGTCTAATGACTTCTAACTCTCCTAAAATCTTGTTCCCTTCAACTCTCTCTCATATTTATCCCGACATGTTCCTTGTATATATAGGAGAAAATGTACAAGCTGATAACCATACAAAAGTATAAGTGAGCTAACTCTAAGTTAATGTACATATGTATACATATCTTCATTCTCTAAACATATACTTTCTTCATGCTTCATGACTTGATCTTTTCTTCAATCCTTGACTTGAAAAATTCATCAAAACTTCAATTGTTGATTGCCTTGCACCAACAGCTCCCCCTCAATCATCAATTGATGTTTTCTCTATCTTCTTTATACCTGCCATGTCTTTGAATCTGCGTAGCTTTGGTCCATCCAAGCTTTTGGTGAGCATAACTGATACTCCAATGTGTTTAGTCTTGGCATGAAAAATAGGATTAGCACCTAGATACAATGAACTCATGTTATCTCCATGAATAGTGGGTGTACTCTGAATGATGTCAAAACTCTTCATAAGAATCTTAAGCCATATCACTTCCTTTGCAGCTTCAACCATACCTTTGTACTCAGCCTCTGTGGATGATAAAGCAATTGTGTGTTGCTTCTTTGAACACCATGAAATTAACTTATCTCCCACATAACATGTATCCATATGTTGATCTCTTATCATCAGGATTACCTGCCCAATCTGTATCACTATATATATTGATGTTTGTATCTGATGTAAAACCATAATACAAACCTTCTTCGAGTGTACCCTTAATGTACCTCAACACTCTTTGTCCTGCAACCCAATGTTCTTTCCTAGGACAATGCATGAATTGAGATAATATTCCAATTGCATATGACAAGTCAGGCCTAGTTAATGCAGCATAGATCAGACTACCAACCAAGGTTTGATATAGCCTCATGTCCTTGAATTCTTCTCCTCCATATCTGCTCAATTTATGATTTACCTCCATTGGAGTAGGTGCTACCCTGCAATCATCCATCTTAAACTTGATCAAAAAGTTTTTCAAATACCTTTCTTGAGTTACATACACTCCATGTTGAGTGTATGAGATCTCCATGCCCAAGAAATATGACAAATCTCCCAAGTCACTAATCTTGAACTCTTTCTCCATTTGTTTCTTTAGGCTTTGAATTCCTTTCTCATCTATACCTGTAAGAATTATATCATCAACATATATGCACATGTAAATGAACCCATCATCACATGCTTTAACAAGCAAGCTACTATCTGCTTTAGATATTTGAAAACCAAGTTCCTTCAAAATCTTCACAAGTCTATAATTCCATGCCCTTGAGGCCTGCTTCAAGCCATACAAAGCTCTCTTGAGCTTACATACATGATCTGAATATCTTTCATCTTTGAATCCTTGTGGTTGCTCCATGAAAACATCATCTCAAATATAACCATTTAGAAAAGCATTCTTCACATCTAATTGACATAATTTCCAACCTTGACATGCAGCAATAGCTATGAGTGTCCTGATGGTTGTCATCTTTGCCACATGACTATAGGTCTCATCATAATCTATACCATATGTCTGAGCAAATCCTTTCACAACAAGCCTAGCTTTATACCTAGACACACTTCCATCTGCAAAACTCTTTGTCTTGTAGACCCATTTGCATCCAATGATCTTCTTAATATTTGGTTTAGGAACCAAATCCCATGTGTCATTCTCCATCAATGCATCAGACTCTTCTTGCATAGCTTTCTCCTAATTTTCCTTACCTTTTGCCTCTTCATATGTAGAAGGGTCTTCATCTGCCTTTACCATATAAGTATAATCTTTAGTAGCCAAAAAAGAAGTGTCATAGCTATACCTTGTAGGTTGCCATTTGTGTCTTGATGACCTTCTGAGTTCTCCACTCCTTGAGGTTTCTCGTTCATCACATTCTGGATCAAACCTTGGCACTTCTTCAACTTGAACCTATACTTCATTGTTCTCTTCTTCATCAAATATCTGAACCTTTAATTTACCTTTCTTTTGATTCACAACTTCCTCATCACCTGCATAAATATTGATTGTACCTGCATATCAAGTAACTTTCTCATCAAATGTAACATCTTTTGATACAAGGAATTGTTTTGTGGATGGACTCCACAACCTGTATCCCATCTGCTTATCATCATATCCAATGAATACATACTTTTCAACTTTAGGTTCCAATTTGTTCCTCAATTCAGATGGCACATATGCATATGCCAAACATCCAAATACTTTACAATGATCTAGAGTAGGTCTCTTACCCCACCATGCTTCATATGGTGTCATACCCTGCAAAGCTTTAATCTATTGACCAAATATGTAGCTGTATTTATAGCCTCAGCCCACAACTAATTTGAGCACTTTTTCTCCTTCATCATGGATCTTGCAAACTCAAGAAGAGTTCTATTCCTCCTTTGTGCTACACCATTTTTTTGAGGAGAGGACCTGCAAGTAACCTCCCTTTTTATACCTGCATTCCACAAGTAATCATTGAACTCATTAGAGAAATATTCTCCCCCTCCATCTGACCTTAGTCTCTTTAACTTTTGACCTGTGACTCTTTTTGCATACACATGATAATGCTTGAATGTATTGAATACCTCTAATTTATCTTTGATCACATACATAGTGATCCATCTAGTAGCATCATCAACATAAATCACATAATACCTTGAACCATTTATACTCAAATCCTTTGATGGTCCCCACACATCTGTGTGTACCAACTCAAGCTTCTATGAATACATAAAACCATGCGTGGAATAAGATTGCTTATGAGCCTTACCTAATTGACATGCCTCACATCTGTATGTCATATGTTGACCTGCAACATTAGGTTATCCAAGCACTGAACCATTGTTAACCATATCTTTAATACCTCTTTCATTAAAATGTCCAAGCCTTTTGTGCCAAAGATCTAACTCAGAGATCTTATGTCCATAGGTGAACAAGGCATGACCAACATTACCTTGAATCTTCAATGTGAACAATCTTCCTTCTTTCTTCCCTGAAACAATTTGTCTATACCCATTGCTAGGGTCTTCCACAAAAATTCCTTCATTAGTGAACCTAACTTCATAACCTTTTTCAACAACTTGTCCTACACTTATCAGATTCTTTGGAATTGTAGGAACATTCAAAACCTTACTCAAGAGAATTCTTCCATCCTTGGCCTTCACTAATCCAATTGACTTCACATTGTGCTCTGTATTGTCACCTGTTTGAACTACATGATTAGTTACCTTATTTTCCAAATCATTCATCAATGCTATGTTACCACTCAGGTGACTGCTACACCCTGAGTCAATGTAGAAGACTCTTTGGTCTTCACTTTTCCTTTCACAAGTTCCATTCAATATCAATGTTGAGTCCCCCTTCTGATTTGAAGCATAATTGTAGTAGGTATTATTGTATTGTTGGCTTTGGAATCCTCTACCTGCATTTCTTCCAAAATAACCTCTATTACCTCTACCTTTGAAATTACGTCTTTGATTTCTGCCACCTCTTCCTCTTGAATTAAACTATGGATTATATCCACCATTATTGTGAGTATTATGCCAACAATAATGAGCTAAGTGATTTGTCTTACCACAAATCTAGCAAGCTTTAACTCCATCTTTATTACTTCTGCCTCTTCCTCTACCTTTGCCACCTCCTCTTCCTCTTAGGAAGTTAGCCTCGCTAGTTGTTCCTTCATCTTCATTTGCTTGTTGCTTCCCTTTGCTATTCTTCTTCTTATCCTTTGAATACATTGCTTGACGTGCACTTTCATCACCTTCACCTTTGACATCCTGCTCAAAGGTTAGCATGTGTCCTAGCAACTAATTCAAATCAGGAGTAAAAATGATCTAGTGATAATTTAGTGGACAAAATGAATGGCTTTCATTTGTCATCACCTCTCAAACCTGTGAGAATTTTTCTTACCAACTTATCCTCCTCAATATCTTCATCAACTGCTCCTAATGCATCTGCAATGTACTTCGTTCTTGTTACATAATCTGAAATGGATTGAGAGGCCTTCTTCTTGAATGTAGTAAACTTTGCCCATAAAGATGCCTTCCTTGACTTTGTGGTGTTTTGGAAATGCTCCTCCAAAGCATTCCATATATCACTTGCACTTTCAAGACCTCTAATGTGAGGTAGCAAGTAGTCATTAACTCCCATCTAGATAATGCTCCTAGCTTGAGCATCTCTCTTCATCCAAGTCTTCAAGTCTGATAGTTCTTCCCTAGTTGGAACACTAGGATCTCTGAACTGAGGCTTTTCCCCTTCACCTATGATATAACCTATCAAGTCTTTGCTCATAAAATGAGCTTCCATCCTCATTGACCATGTTGGATAGTTCTCTCTATCCAATTTCTCTATCTGAAGAGAATCTCCCATCCTTTCTTCACCTATGTGTTAAATTCTTCAAGATTTATGAGGAATAAGGTTACCTTTGCTTTGAATGATATTCCTTTTGTCTTCCTTGATATCTTTTGACCTTCTTCTCAAGCTTTGCTTTCAAGCTATTACCTTTTGTATCTCCGAATGTTGAATTCTTTATAACTGCAATAGTCGGGGTCCTCCTTTCTTCAATTTTGATGCTTCCTGCTCTGATACCACTGATGGAGAGTGTTAATCTCCAAAAGAAAAAGTTATCCTTGAAGTTAGAGCACCTCTATATCAAGAATAACTTAAAACCTTCACCAATTTGGAGGATCAATACTCAACTACTAAAATCTTGAGCAAACTATGAAGAAGATGTCTACACAGAAAGTCTGCTGCACATGATTCATTCATTTACTTATCAAATGTGTAAAGTTTTTTATAAGACTTTGTACAAGGTGTTTTGTACAGTTTGCACAACTCCTCCAAGTCAAATCATTCCAAAAGACTTAGTAGATCTTGAGAAATGATCTCAACAAGTCACCTATGTCTAAAACTGTAGTTCTTAACAGACGACTTTGACACCTGTAACTTCTAAAGCTTGGTTCTCTCAAACTAGAACCTGTTTAAGAAAATGCTTTTTGCCATAGATGGCTTACCTTCCAACTTAGATCTTGACTCCTGATTTGTGCAAAAGTTTACACTATGCATTGAGAACTGATCATTTCTTTGACCATCGGGATTAAGTTTGTTTCAGAAGACACTCAACACTTTCTCACATATGAATGTTCCTACTCATAATTCTCATAGCCTGTTGACAATTAGGCTCTCAAAATTTAACCATAGATTCATTAACAATGGAACTAGGCACAGAAGGAGAACACTCAAAAAAATCGGGTCCAACTTTTCTTCATTACTGAAAAGTTTTACATCTGGATGAGAGAGCTATCTTACTCACTTCACAAGTGTCTAATGACTTCTAATTCTCCTAAAATCTTGTTCTCTTCAACTCTGTCTCATATTTACCCCAACATTTTCCTTGTATATATAGGCAAAAATGTACAAGCTCATAACCATACAAAAGTATAACTGAGCTAACTCTAAATTAATGTACATATGTATACATATCTTCATTCTTTGAACATATACTTTCTTCATGCTTCCTGAGTTGATCTTTTCTTCAATCCTTGACTTCAGAACTTCATCAAACTTCAATTGTTGATTGCCTTGCACCAACAGGATTGTAGTTTTTGTGTTGTGCTCGTTTAAGTTCTCTTTGATCCTTGACATTTTCCTTTGCTTTATTCTGTTGGTATGACATTTCCTTGAGATTTTCTATCTCTTGAGTTGTTGTTCTTCAAACTGCTTTTGGGATCCATATGTGTTGCTATGATTTCTGAGCCCCCACGAATGATTTTGGAAGCCATACACAAAGAATTCTTTGTCTATCCCCTTGAGATTTCGAACAATGATTATTTTGTTGTGTTTTTGATGGATGGTCGATCGGTTCCTATGTTATGTTGGTATGTTGAGGTAGTTTATCTTTGTGTATCCATCATAGTCGTGCGTTCATTGGAGGTGGTATTCTTGTATTCAACATCCAAGTTGGTTTGTTCCTTGTAGTGTTGATGGATTGAGATGAAGTATCCTCTCTGGTTCTGATAGTTTCTCTATCCATGCACTCCTAATTTTTTAGCCACCAATTCTGCTAATTCCTCCACATTACTGTTGGGGCTTCACTCACTAATTAGGCATGGATATATGAAGACATATGAAGACATATGATGGAGGAAAGAAGAAGTGAAGGAAAGACCTACAGAAAATCAAGCCTAAGTGAAGGGACAATTTCACTATTGTAAATTAGTGCAAAATTAGAGTCTAGATTTGTAATTGATCTTTAGAACTTACGAGTTCAAGTCTAGAAGGATGTAAACTTTAGGTATATAAGTTAATTTGAGTCAGAAACATGTAAGAGAGAACTCAATTTTGTAATCTGAGTGAGTAGAGAAAAGTCGTGTAATTTCTGAGAGAGATGGTGAGAGAAAACTTCTGAGTCTGAGAGAGTTTTCCATGGCTGTGAGCAAAATTAGGCCAAGCCATTTTGTACACATCTTCTCTGATAATCAACACATGTTTGTGTAGAAGGATTGAGTCTAATTCCTCTTGTACATTGAGTTCTAAGTCATTTCATATGACTATGTAAGGTAGTTGACAATTACGACTTTTCTGGCGCACATTTGACTGATCTTCTGAAGGTCAGATCTCGAAGCATGGTGTAAAGTTTTTGGTAAGTGATAGCTCGTTTGAAAGCTACTATCCTCAACTACATTTGGTCAAAAGATCTTTGAGAAACGGGACGCATACTCAGAGAAATCAGCTTAAGAGTGAAGGTATGTCAAATCGATGAAGTAAATTTCCAGTTTCCAGACATAGTGTAAAGTTTGGTACAAAATCAGAAGATTGTGAAGTTATTGCTTGAAAGTTTTGCTTGTTATATGTTACTGAACATTAGCAAGAACCTTTCCTAGCAAATGATCAGAAGAATTTGCAAAGATCAAGTTGATACAGGTCAGATTGAAAGTTTAAAGAAGAGGCGCAGATTTCTGTGAAGTGAAATTTTTGATTTTCACCAAGTTCAGAGTTGAAGGTTCATATTTAGAGGTTTGCTAAGCTAATGATGGTTATGGAGGTCTTCTAATACCACATTAGTTTAGTTCTTGTGGTGTTTCACACACCAACAAGTGGTATCAGAGCAGATAAGGTCCTCGAGAAGTAAAGGAGAGCAGATACAAGAAGATGTGAAGAGTTCTTTATCAAAGAAGGAGGAAGCTGAGGTGTTCAACAACCAAAAGTCATCAGAAGAGTATTTCGAAGTTGATCCCAAGAGTAAAGGTCTACAAAAGGTATCATTCTTTAACCTTACACTTACAGGTTGAAGCAGAAGCAAGGATACCATGGCAGATCATGTGTCTATTGACAAATTGGACAGAGATAACTATCCTGCTTAGGTAATGAGGATGGAGGCCTTACTTATGAGTAAGGATTTAATGGTATATGTGACAGGTGAAGAGGAGAAGCCTAAATTTGAAGATGAAAGTCATCCAAGGAAGGAAGAGCTAGAAGCTTTGAAGCTATGGCAGAAGAGAGATGCAAGTGCAAGAGCTTATATATACAACACTATTACAGATCACTTGTTGCCACATATCAGAGGTTTAGAAACAGCTGAAGATATTTGGAATGCTTTGGAAGACCACTTCCAAAACACCACTAAAGCTAGGAAAGCTAGCTTATGGTCAGAGTTCACCACATTCAAGAAGAAGCAAAATCAGAACATTAGTGATTATGTCACTAAGATGAAAGACTTGGCAGATAGCCTTGGATCTATTGATGAGGATATTGAAGATCATAGGTTGATAGCTCAATTACTTGCAGGATTAAGAGGTGATGAAAGGTGGAAGCCTTTTGTACTTTCAACAGAACTCTCATTAAACCATTATGTGCCAGAATTAAATCAATTACTTGGATTGATGCTCACATTTGAACAAGACTTGAAGTCAGATGGAGACAAAGGTCAAAGTTCTGCAATGTATGTGAAGAATAAAAAGAAAGGAGATAAAGGCAAAGCAAAGGATGAAGAAGAGTCAACAACTCAAGCAAATTATGCAAGAGGAAGAGGTTTTGGCAGAGGTAAAGGTCGAGGTAATGGAAGAGGTAGAGGTAATCAGAACAATAACAAGAAAACATGTTGGATTTGTGGATTGAGCAATCATCTAGCATATGATTGTTGGCACAATCAACAAGGAGCAAGCCAAAATCAGAACAACAATGGCAGAGGAAGAGGTGGAAGGTTTCAGAATCAATTTCAAAGAGGAAGACATAATTCAAGAGGAAACTATGGAAGAGGTGGTGGAAGAAATTGGAATCAGAACCAATCATACAACACTACATATTACAATTATGCAAATGATACACAGAATGACAACCACACAACATTGATGATGAATTCAATTAGTTCATCAGAGAAGGAGGATCTCAAGGTATTCTATATTGACTCTGGTTGTTCAAATCATTTATCAGGTAATATAGAATTATTGTCAGAATTGGAAGAAGGAAATTCAAGTCATACAGTACAAACAGGTGACAATACAAAACACAATGTGCATTCAATTGGAAAGGTGAAGTGCAGGAATGGAGCTGATTTATTAACAAATGTTTTGTATGTTCCAACAATACCAAAGAATCTGATTAGTGTTGGACAAATAGTGGAAAAAGGTTTTCAAGTCAGATTTACAAATGAAGGGGTATTTGTTGAAGATCCAGAGGATGCATACAAATCCATTGTTTGTGGTAAGAAGGAAGGTAGACTTTTTACTCTCAAAGTGCAAGGAAATGTTGGTCAAGCCCTAATTACACATGGTGATGAAGTAATTACAGAGTTAGATCTTTGGCATAAAAGATTGGGACATTTCAATGAAAGAGGAATCAAAACTATGGTGGAGAATCAATCTGTATTGGGACTACCAAATGTAAAGAATCAACATATGATATACAAGTGTGAAGCTTGTCAGATGGGAAAAGCTCATAGACAACCATTTCAGAAGAAAGGTTTCAAGCATGATGGTTTGCTTGAACTCATACATACAGATGTATGGGGACCAACAAAAGAAGGTTCAATAAATGGATCTAGGTATTATGTTTTGTTTATTGATGATGCTACAAGGTGGATAACTCTTTATGTTCTGAAGGAAAGATCAGAAGTTTTTGGAGCCTTCAAACATTTTCATGCTTATGCAGAAAGAGTTACAGGTCACAAACTCAAGAGACTAAGGTCTGATGGAGGGGGAGAATACTTCTCCCAAGAATTTAATGATTATCTTTGGAATGCAGGTATCAAGAGAGAGATAACTTGCAGGTATACACCTCAACATAATGGGGTGGCAGAAAGGAGAAATAGAACATTGGTTGAATTTGCAAGAGCAATGTTAAAGGAAAAGAATTGCCCTAATTATCTTTGGGCTGAGGCTGTAAATACAGCCACATACCTTGTGAATAGGTTACCATGTGGAGCTTTGAATGGTATGACCCCTTATGAAGCTTGGTGGGGTAAGAAACCAACACTTGACCATTGTAAAGTGTTTGGGTCAATTGCCTATGCTTATGTACCATCACAACTCAGACATAAGCTTGAACCAAAGGCAGAAAGATATGTGTTTATTGGGTATGATGAAAAGCAAATGGGTTATAGACTATGGAGTCCTTTAACTAAACATTTTATTGTTTCCAGAGATGTGACTTTTGATGAACAGAAGAGTTGGTATGCAGATAAAGAATGTGAGCTTGAAACATTTGAAGAAGAGATGAGAAGGAGTGCAAGAGGTAAATCACATATGCAGAAAGATGGAGATGAAGAACATATGCAAGCAAGCACATCAAGAGTTGGATCATATAGAAGGAATGAAGATGGACCAATATTTGATGAAGAAGTACATCCAGATAGACATGAAGAGTGTGAACCAAGAAGGTCAACCAGAATGAGGAAGCAACCTACAAGGTATTCATATG
The DNA here is from genome assembly GCA_020310875.1 of Ceratopteris richardii. Classification (NCBI taxonomy): domain Eukaryota; kingdom Viridiplantae; phylum Streptophyta; class Polypodiopsida; order Polypodiales; family Pteridaceae; genus Ceratopteris; species Ceratopteris richardii. The sequence goes on from CM035412.1 coordinate 152,219,829, forward strand.
ACACTTCTTACTTGACTCAGAAAAATTATGCGTACATGGTTAAGGAAGATGAAGAACCTCAAAGCTATGATGAAGCAAAGGGTAAGAGACATTGGGAAGTAGCAATGAAGGAAGAGTTTGATGCTCTTGAAGAGAACAAAACTTGGGAACTTGTCCCAAAACCTAATGGTAAGAAAGTGATTGGAAACAAATGGGTTTACAAAGTTAAGAAGCATGCAGATGGAACTATAGCCAGATACAAAGCCAGATTGGTGGTTAAAGGATATGATCAAACATTTGGCATAGATTATGATGAGACATTCAGTCCTGTGGCAAAGATGTCAACCATAAGGACAATCATTGCCATTGCAGCATCAAAAGGATGGACATTGAGTCAATTGGACATTAAGAATGCATTTTTGAATGGATATATATCAGATGAGGTTTACATGGAGCAACCTCAAGGGTTTGCAGATCATAAGTTTCCAAATTATGTTTGCAGGTTGAGAAGAGCTCTTTATGGTTTGAAGCAAGCTCCAAGAGCTTGGAATTATAGACTTGTAAAGTATCTTAATGACCTTGGATATCAAAGTTCAAAGGCAGATGCAAGTCTACTTATCAAAAGAACAGATGAAGGTATGATCTACATTTGTATATATGTAGATGATATTATAATTACAGGTACCTCAAATGAAGGAATCAAGGAGGTGAAGAAGCTACTTGAAAGAGAATTCAAGATAAGTGATCTAGGAAAATTATCATATTTTCTTGGAATGGAAATCACTTATGCAGAGCATGGCATTTATGTATCACAAGAAAGGTATCTCTTGAATCTTCTAAAGAAGTTTAACATGGAGAATTGCAGAGAGGCATCTACACCATTAGAGGTCAATCATAAACTCAGTAGATATGATGGAGCAGAATTCAAAGACATGAGGAAGTATCAATCTCTAGTTGGAAGTTTGATTTATGCAACTCTAACAAGGCCTGATCTTAGTTATGCAGTTGGTGTCCTTTCCCAATTCATGCATTGTCCAAAGGATCCACATTGGATTGCAGGTCAAAGAGTCCTTAGATATATCAAAGGGACTTTGAAAGAAGGATTGTATTATCCTTTTACATCAGATATAAGATTGAGAGCCTATAGTGATTCAGATTGGGCAGGAAGTCAAGATGACAGAAGGTCTACTCATGGCTACATGATATACATTGGAGATAAGCTTGTGAGTTGGTGTTCAAAGAAACAACACACAGTGGCCTTATCATCAACTGAAGCTGAATACAAAGGACTTGTAGAAGCAGCAAAGGAAGTCATATGGATGCAGACATTATTCAAAAGCTTGGGAGTTGATCAAGGTATACCCATTATTCATGGAGATAACATGAGTTCATTATATCTTGTAGCAAATCCTGTGTTTCATGCAAGGACAAAGCACATAGAGATACAGTATCATTTTCTTAGAGAAAAGGTAATGGAGAAAGAGATTGAAGTGGTGTACACTTCCACAAAAGATCAGATTGCAGATATTATGACAAAAAGCTTGGATGGAGTAAAAACAAGTAAGTTCAAGGAGATGGCAGGAATAAAAGAGAAGGAGATTATGTGAAGAAGTCAAAGCATGCTAATTAGTGATTGAGGGGGAGCTGTTGGGGCTTCACTCACTAATTAGGCATGGATATATGAAGACATATGAAGACATATGATGGAGGAAAGAAGAAGTGAAGGAAAGACCTACAGAAAATCAAGCCTAAGTGAAGGGACAATTTCACTATTGTAAATTAGTGCAAAATTAGAGTCTAGATTTGTAATTGATCTTTAGAACTTACGAGTTCAAGTCTAGAAGGATGTAAACTTTAGGTATATAAGTTAATTTGAGTCAGAAACATGTAAGAGAGAACTCAATTTTGTAATCTGAGTGAGTAGAGAAAAGTCGTGTAATTTCTGAGAGAGATGGTGAGAGAAAACTTCTGAGTCTGAGAGAGTTTTCCATGGCTGTGAGCAAAATTAGGCCAAGCCATTTTGTACACATCTTCTCTGATAATCAACACATGTTTGTGTAGAAGGATTGAGTCTAATTCCTCTTGTACATTGAGTTCTAAGTCATTTCATATGACTATGTAAGGTAGTTGACAGTTACGACTTTTCTGGCGCACATTTGACTGATCTTCTGAAGGTCAGATCTCGAAGCATGGTGTAAAGTTTTTGGTAAGTGATAGCTCGTTTGAAAGCTACTATCCTCAACTACATTTGGTCAAAAGATCTTTGAGAAACGGGACGCATACTCAGAGAAATCAGCTTAAGAGTGAAGGTATGTCAAATCGATGAAGTAAATTTCCAGTTTCCAGACATAGTGTAAAGTTTGGTACAAAATCAGAAGATTGTGAAGTTATTGCTTGAAAGTTTTGCTTGTTATATGTTACTGAACATTAGCAAGAACCTTTCCTAGCAAATGATCAGAAGAATTTGCAAAGATCAAGTTGATACAGGTCAGATTGAAAGTTTAAAGAAGAGGTGCAGATTTCTGTGAAGTGAAATTTTTGATTTTCACCAAGTTCAGAGTTGAAGGTTCATATTTAGAGGTTTGCTAAGCTAATGATGGTTATGGAGGTCTTCTAATACCACATTAGTTTAGTTCTTGTGGTGTTTCACACACCAACAATTACTTGGGTTAGATGTCACGGTGCTCCGAGTGCCTTTTGATTTAGTGGAGCTTTGTGTATTTTTGAGATCATCTCCTAAGTTTTCTTCCAAGTCTATGCATTCTTGGAAACACTTGCTCAATGTCTACATCTGTTTTACATAGACTAAGGTTCTCAATGTCCCATTCATCAATCCATCTAGCAATAGAGATATAATCTTTTGTTGTGAGGGCCTCGTCGTTACTAGACATCTGTCAATGTATTGTTTAAATCTTCAGGCCACGATTTTTACTATTTCATTTGGAGCTTGTTTGAAACTATGATTCAACTATGATGAGTTGTGTTTAATCCATCACTTGGTGAATTCTCCAATAAACTCTTGCAAGAATTGTTCAATATTACCAAATCAATTTGCATCGAGGGTTTGGAACCAAGTTAAGGTTGTTCCCATGAGGATTAGCCCAAAGGATTAGTATTGCACAAAAAATTCATCAACTTGTTCTACTTGCAATACTTACTTAAATTTGTCGATATGATCATAGGGCTATCTCGTGCCATCATAAAGATTTCTCATGCATTTGGCGACCTGGATTGGTCTTAACCTTCTTGCTGGCTGTGGGGGTCTGATCACTATAGCGACTACTGGTCTCAATGGTTGCATTCCTAGTCCTACACCTGTTTGTAGTCTTAGCCTAATGGGTTGTCTATTCATATTTCCTATCCCTAGATTAGTTTGGTTGTGGCAATTCATTCTCGGTATATTGAACTGAACATGGGTTCTGTTAGGGATACTATGTTGACTCGTTTGACCTAACATAGTGTTCTCCATTCCTTGATGGGATCCAAAAGGGTTTTGCGAGGTAGTTACCTGATCTCAAGTAGGGAATACAGGAAACCCCATGTATTTTAGCCGAGAGCTATCAACTTCGTCTACCGGCCAATATCTCCTTCGATTTTGGTCTAGGTATGTGACTCTAGATGCATCCTTGGGATCATTCAACTCATATGTAGTTGCCGGGTTTACTCCTTCCCCCTGCATAGGTGATTTAGTTTGTAAAAGTAGATCTGACCCATGGATCAAATATGCATCCACCAGGTAATCATCTTGAGATATAAGATCTCCTCTCAAGACTTTGGTTATTACGGACTTGCCCTGTGAGGTAGTCAAAATGTTTCCATTGTTAGGTCTTTCTAAAGTTTGTTGCTCTTTTAGTTCCCCTCTATCATTGACTTGATCTGGGTTTTCAGTCACTACATATATTTGACCCAACTTTTCCATATACACTCCTCCTTCATACTTGAGGAACTCTCTTGGAACTATATACAAATCTATGGAGTTTACCATGCATGCTAGTGACCTATTTATTCAATCAAGGTAAATGGGTACTCCTTGTAGGTTGGTGGACACATACTGTAAGGATGTCCAATAGTCTCCCTCTATGGTGGACATAAGGCTCTCCCTTGGGTCTGAACCGTGCATGTTCTTAGAGGCCATAGGTAATTCCTCTTCGGAGTCACTAGATGTGTCCCAGTAGATTGAATCAAAATTTGGTTGGGCAGCACTTCCTACTTACAAAATGACATTTCTTCGACTACCTAGCACCCATCCTGAACTTAAGTTCATCCACCTCTTAAGTCTATTTCTTCCCTCTTCTTTCCCCCGAGTTTCATCTTATTCCTCCTAGTGTTCACTTTCAGGTTGTCTGGATTCCATGATACACGATACTGCTTTGAATGATACCAATAATGGATGATACCATATTGGATAGGCACAATACGATACCTCTATTTTCCACGATACATGATACCACTACGGATGATACCACATCAGGCAATACGATATTGCCAAGGTGATACCAACTTTTATGATACGATACTGCTATCAAGATGATACGATACTGGAAGTGGTCACGATACGATACCTCTTTTGGTTCACGATATGATACTGACCTCTCTCGCGATACAATATTTCTATCAAGACAATACGATACCACGAGATCTAGGCATGATACGATACCAAATTCCACGTGATATGATACCTTCTAGACGATACGATACCACTTAAACCATGATCGTGATACCTTCTCTTTTGAGATATCAAGCTCAACATGTGATGATCCGGGATGACACGTATTAGTTTTTTTTTTCTATGACATGTATACTAGTCACATCGATGTATGTTAGGGATACTTCATTGAGTGTTATTAGATTTATCTACCGAGATTGATGGCACATTTGTTTCTTGCCAGCTCACTCACTCGCGGACATTAGTTTTTTCCTTATGTAGTGGTCTTTATATATTGCACTTGTTGTATTGTTGTTTTAGGTCATTCTTGTACATTCCTTTTTATGTAATAGAAGAAGAAGATCATTCTTCCTTGCCTCAATCTGAGTGTGTGCTTCTCTTTGATTGTGAGAGTGTGTGTGTGAGCTCTCTTCCTTATCTCCATCCTCGTGACATGGTATCAGAGGCAGCGTGGTTGTAGAGAGCTCGTGGAGAAGGTGAAGAGTACGCAGCAAGGTGTGGAGGAAATATGATTCACAAACGACGTCCATTTGCTACAAAAATTGGTGTGAAGGTAGAAGACCTCAAAATATTTTCAAGAGTTACCCCTTTAGAGTCACTTCTTTTTGTCAGATCAAAGTTTCAGAGCCATCTTGACGTCCGTTTCGAGTCTGCAAGGTGGGGCCCATAGAAAAGCTAGGTCAATTTTAGAAACTATAACTTGCACCGTACTCGACAACACTCATATATTCCAGATCCAGAATTTCAAGCGATTCTGTGTACTATTGATACACAAAAACTGTGTTTTTCTGAGATCGAACTCTCACATCATAGTGCGACTTCAAGCAGAAGTGCTGCTTGTAGTGTTTTGTAGTGTTGTGGGTTGATGCAGAAATGGCAAATGCAGATGGAATGAGTCAGCTTATGAGCAATAAACTGGACAAGAACAACTTCCATGTTTGGAGATTCAAAATGATGAATTTCCTAATAGGAAAAGGCTACTGCAAGTACATCGAAGGAGAGAATGAAAATGCTCTTAAGTTACCAGATAGGAATTGGACTGCAAAATAGTTAAGAGCATATGAGGAATGGAATCAAGGAGCACGAAAGGTAATGTACTAGCTATCAGGATAGCATGATTGGGCACATAGAGGATGCCAAGACTCTGAAAGAGCCTTGGAATAGTTTGGTCACATTGTATGAGACCAATACAATGGCATGCAAATTGCAACTCAAGAACGATATGCATACATTGGAGAAAAAGAGCATGTCGGTAAGTGACTACACTTTGAAAATAAAAAGCATATGTGAGTCACTTGCATCTATTGGCGTGAATGTAGACGATGATGATAAGGTGGAAGTGTGCCTTTGTGGTTTAGGAGCTACATATGAGCAGTTTAGAACTTCTATACAGACCAAGGAGAATATTCCGAATTTTGCTGATTTGGTATCCATGCTGATTATTGAAGAAAAGAATCTTGGTGAGGATTCAAACTGCCAAGGAAAGCCCAATTTTGAGCAGGTGTTCTATTCTGACACAGGAAGAGGTAGAGGTAGAGGTTTGGAAATGGAAGAGGAAACAATAACCAAGACCAAGGTCAACAACAAAATCATGTAAGAGGAAGAGGACAGTTTCGAGGTAGGGGGAGCCAAAGAGGTCGCAGAAATTTCCAAAGAAATGATTCAGGTAATGATAGTAAAGGATGTTGGAATTGTGGTAAGCCTGGACACTTTGAACGTGATTGCAGGTTGAAGAATTAAAATAACAGAAGGCAACAAAACAACTATGCATCCACAAGTATAGATGATTCTAAGAAGTTGTTTATGGTTCAACATCACATGATGAATACGATGTCTGCTAGTGTTTCAAAATCAAATGATAATGTCTTGTATGTTGATTTGGGTGCTTCAAATCACATGACTAGTCATGCGGAATGGTTTAGTACTTTGCAAAAATTTTGAGTTCCTGGATATGTTGAAACAGGTGATGACAAATCACATCCTATTGAGCATACAAGAGACATAGCACTATTTATGGAGGATGGAAAGGTAAAACATCTTGCTAATGTGCTGCATGTTCCAAATATAACAAAGAATCTGGTTTCTGTTGGACAAATGGTTGACCAGGGATTACAAGTAAAACTTATCACATCTGAAAGTTTTTTGTTGTATTGCATATGTACATATTCAAAATGAGTTGAGGACGAAGCTTGGTCCAAAAGCAAAAAAATGTGTCTTCATTGGATACTCCCTTGAGCAAAGAGGGTACAAATGTTATAACCCACTCACACGACAAGTGAAGGTGAGTAGAGATGTGGTATTTGATGAAATTTCAAGCTTCTATGCAGATGCCAAAGAAGGATTTAATCTTGAACCAAATGACAAAGAAAATGCTGAAAAATCAAGTGCAGAATCTCAAGTTTTGAGTGGACCAGATGCATCACCAGGCAATAGTTCCAACTCAAATGGATGGAGTGGAAGATTGCGTGGAAATTTCAGTCCAGCAAATTCATCAAATACATCCAAGAAAGCTAAAGAAAATCTTTCTGCTGGTAGTAGAACATGTGCATGTTTTGAAGATGTTGATGGAGATTCAAGTGGTTCAGAAAAGAGTCTTGATGAGGAACTTGGATTGCCCTCCGTGAAGACTCCAGGAGTAAGAAGGGCACATGCAGATGATACAAGGAGAAGTGACCCAGGACCAAGAAGATCTAGGAGGATGCGTAATTCAGTGCAACAATTGACATATGATAGTTACATGGCTCGCCATTGTGCCTACATGACAAAGGTAATACAAGATGTTGAACCTTCTTGTTTTGAAGATGCAATTGGTAATGCAGATTGGAAAAAAGCTATGGATGAGGAGATGGCTGCACTTTATGGAAATGATACATGGAAGCTGGTTCCATTGCCACAAGGAAAGAAAACCATAGGCTGCAAGTCGATTTACAAGGTAAAGCACAATGCTGATGGTAGCATAAGCAGGTACAAAGCATGATTGGTAGCAAAAGGATATGCACAGAAATATGGTATTGATTATGAGGAAACATTCAGCCTTGTAGCTAAAATTTCTACTGTCAAAACACTTGTTGCATTAGCTACAACAAAAGGATGGACTTTGCATCAAATGGATGTGAAGAATGCTTTCTTACATGGTGAGTTATAGGAAGAAGTATACATGGAGCAGCCACAAGGATATCAAGATTCAAAGCATCCAAAATATGTTTACGGGATCTAGTTGATACGTATTCCAATTTGTAGATGGAGCTACACTTACCAATACTTTGATAGTTGGCATTGAGAAAAGCATTTTTCACATCTAGTTGATACATATTCCAATTTCTAGATGGAGCTACACTTACCAATACTTTGATAGTTGGCATCTTAGCCACAAGTGAAAAAAATTCTTCATAATCTACTCCTTGGTTTTGTGCAAAACCTTTAGCCACAAGTCTAGCTTTATGCCTGTTTATGGATCCATCTGAGTTCCTTTTGATTTTGTAAATCCATCTAGAACCAATTACCTTCATTGATACCTTTTTGGGTACTACATCCCAAGTTTCATTCTCTTGGAGTGCTTCTATCTCTTCATCAATAGCTTCCTTCCGTTTTGCTTTGGTACTTTCTTCTTCATATGAAGAAGGTTCTTGAAGTAATGAATCCTAAGCAAGATAAATAGAGTGCTTAGTAACTAATGAAGTATCATACCCATATCTGATTGGCTTCTTACTCTCTCTTTGTGATCTCCTTAATGCTTGGTTGGATGATTCAAGTATGTCCTCCAACCTCTTCACCTTGCCTTTTGATTTCCATGCTTTGAATTTTTCCAAGTTGATGGTGTCCTCATCATCTAATTTGATTTCTTCAATTGTGCTTGGGTCCTCCTTAGTGAGGCTTGGAAATTCTTCTTCCAAAGTATTATGGCAATTTGACCTTCCTGCATTCACTTTCAAACCAAGAATCATTCTTATCAAACACAACATCTCTACTGACCATAAATCCTTTGTTGGATGGATTATAAAACATGTATCCTTTCTGATTTATATCATACCCTATCAAGATGTATTTATCTGCCTTAGGGTCTAACTTACCTCTGATTTGAGATGGAACATGCACATAAGCAACACAACCAAATATTCTGCCATGTTCAAGTGATGGTCTCCTACCATGCCATGCCTCATTGGGGGTCATCCCATCAAGAGATTTAGATGGTAACCTGTTAATAAGATAAGTGGCAGTAGAAACACCCTCTACCCACAAGTAATTAGGCAATTTCTTTTCATTAAGCATTGATCTAGCTGCTTCCACAATCAATCTGTTCATAGATAGATAGATAGATAGATAGATAGATAGATAGATAGATAGATAGATAGATAGATAGATAGATAGATAGATAGATAGATAGATAGATAGATAGATAGATAAATAGATAGATACATAGATGGATGGATGGATGGATATATATATATATATATATATATATATATAGCATATGCTCATACACATACTATTGGATGAAACATTGTTGGATCCCTTTACAATTCAAGGGATCTAAGATGGTGTTAATAAGTCTACAAGACAAAGTGATTTAGAGACCTAAAAAGCTTTAGTTCACTTATTGACACCCTCTCAACCCTTGAAATTATGAAAAAGAAATTAAAAGCTTTTCTAACATATACAATAGATTTTAATTCACAAGCATAGACACACATACATATGCGCATACACAATCACAATAGATTTTCACTTAGAGCCATACACACACATACACACATACATACTATTGTGAAGTGAGAATCAATATTGATTCAAACAATCACAATACATTTTTACTCACAATCATACACACACATACATATACTATTGTGAAGTAAGAATCAATGTTGAGTCAAACAATCATAATAGTTTCTAACTCACAATTTCAAAAACAAAAAAGTATTTTTCTTTATTTTTTAATACTAAAAGTATGAATATTTTCAACAAGAGCTTATACCTTGTTCTTTGTACGAACCTATAAGTTCACAAAAAACAAACTCTATTGAGGTATAATTATGAGGGCATTGTTTTATAAAACATTATTCAAATGAATAATTTTTTATCGAAAGCTTTTTGATCGAAATAAATTTGAGTTCCTATGCAAAAACTATTTGCTCATGTCTAAATAAGTTGATGTGGCATCAAATAATTCGGTTGAATAATAAGGTTTCAACATAAATTTTTGTAATTGTTCATGAATAATCAAATTCTCAAATAATGAATAATGCAACCTAGGTCATAATAATCATCTTCTTCATTGTATACACCGATGTAATGGTATGCCATGTCCCGCATCCAAGGGAATGGAAGGGAAGGAGAAGAGCACAGAAGTACTTTACAAGGTGGCTTAATTAAGAGATGTTCTACAGGAAATTATCCCTAATGTTCTACATACATGAATAGCCACATGTGCATATATTGCCACTACAAACATATATGCATACACTACACAAAAAGATTTACATAGGGAATTAGAGACTCATGGATAGACAATGACATATACATGGATAATCATGTGTACAAAGGCATATATGAAAACCCACTTAGAGATACATGCACACACACATTTAGATATGTACAAAATTTGACCTAAACAAATTAACCTTTAAATTTTAGAAGAACTACAAGAAGTTCAATATGCTCTCTCTCTCTCAACATACATACACACACACACACATCTCAATCTTGTTGAAAAGAAATTTCAATGCTCTAACATTTCATACTATTAGATATTACAAAAATCTTCTTTTCTATAATGACATGCACTAGCCAATTCGAGTACTGTAAGTAACTCTCACGAGGTAAGTACTAGGCATCTTCCGCCAAGTTCCAAAAGAGATGGCACATGAAACTCTAGCGTCTACATACAAATGTTAAACACAAAAAAGTTAAAAGCATTTCAAAAAAGTCAACATGAATTCTATTAAACATTTGGTCATCCATCACTAGAATTGAAAAGGGAACAACTTAGAGAATAACAGTAGAAGGCAATCGGTTGGATAACCCTATCATATTTCCTTGTTATGCTAGTTAAGCACATTTGCTCTACAATCAATGAAAAGGCTCCACTATAGGCTATAACCTTAAATACCATAAAGACTGATCGGGTAAAATAAAAGGTGAAAGTATAAAAACTAAAAATGTTTGTTCATACCTCCAAGAATTGAAATCCACAAAAAGATTGATCTTTCTATCAATTATGCTTCCTTGAGCATGCACAAGTCTCCTACCAAGATTCTTTTATATCCTTCTTTATAATTGATTTCTCTATTTGCTAAAAACAAAGGTTACAATGTCAGATAATTTATGGATCTCTAGCTCACAAACTCCCCGTATAGCCTCTTCTGTGTATGTGTTCATACTCATGTTGACCTAGGCAAGAAGAGTTACTCAGCTAATAGCTTCTCGCCACACTAAAATGTAAAAAAGAGCTACACTAACTTGAGTCTATTGAAAACCTGATTTTGAATAACATTTATAACAACCTTTAGGCTGTGAGAGACTTGCCTCTAAGAGAAGAGCTATTTGAGTTATAGACATAGATATATTGAAACTTCTTTTGAATGACTAGATATTCAAGAAGATGAGAAATATAGGTTGCAAACTCTCTATGATAAGTATAAGTAAAAGCGATGGTATCTTTGTTTCAAAAAGGGGAACATACTCCTCATTTACCTTTTCTTATCTAAGGGCACTAAGAAAGGGCACAACTAGTGACAAGTAACTCTTTTTGCCTAGAAGTAGTGTTTAGGTTAATGCTTCATTGAAGAACTAGGAGGAAAATGGTGATGAAATTTAATCATGGATCACTCCATCTCAGTGATTTATATTATAGAGTAATATCTATGATCCGACTGTCTAGCCGGTTCAGACGAATCTAAAATCGAATATTGTTTGGTCACTCATGTGTATGGTCAAAGATCTCGAGACTATCCTTAGGTATAGGTTTTATGTGGTCTCTAAAACAAGTAATCCACTTAGCCTAGTGGTTAAGTATCGAGGTTGGGAAGGAGGAGATCTTGGGTTCAACCCTCATCGGGAGCATGGGGAGAGAGTTTTGCCAAAATACCTCTTGAGCCTTCTTACTCTAGTTAATGTGAGTTAACTTGAGTCCAATGGGACTTAACTTGAGTGGCAAGTACACCTAGCACTAGTGGAACCTAGTGGACAGTAGTAAAGGAGTGGTGGAGATCACACATGTACTTGTGGACTCTAGTTACATTTGTGGTCCTCATTGATTCGATAGTTATATATAGAGACATAAGGTTGGGAGGAGAGTCATCCCTCAAGCATGTGGTGGTCCTAATGATCTTGGCTCTATTAGGCCGCCAGATTAAGCCTTGTAATTTCATATTGTAATTTCACATATAGTTTGGTGAAGCGTCATAGTGGCCTAACCATTGGAACTCTTTCTACACATTAATAGAAAACGGTTGCACTCGTGTCGTTCAGTGAGAAGAGACGCATGGCAAGTCCGTAGGACTGTGCGTGGCAGAGCGAACATGTGTAGACCACATTTCCTCAGACTGTTGTTCAATATTATTCAGTGTAGTGTTGCTAAGTGTTAGATAATTGATTCATTTCTGTTTGTGCTGATTATGCATTAAAGAAGTTTTGATTAAAAGTAAATGTGATAAAGCCTACAATCTTGTTGATAATTAAGTATTTGCTGACTATTGTATAAAGTTTAGAATAAGTGAATCTAATAATACGTGATTTGTGCAAACAATAAGTGTGGGTTAGATATTTTTGAGTAAAGTAACATTCATAACGGTGTATTGATTAGTGATTAAAGTGGTGAATATAATTAATGGAAGTCTAAGGCACTAAGATGTGAAAGATAAGATAATATTTCAGTAAGTAATGGTAGTGATTGATTAACTTGTGTAGTGGGAAAATATTATAGGGCCTCAGGTTACAGACCCCTATCCATCCCAAGAACCCTGTAGGTTATCTTGTCACTATTATCCTTACTAGATAGAGTCAGTTAGGATAGAGATTTAACACTGGCGCCGACCATCGGGCTCAAAATATAGTTCCTGATAGAAGCTTAGGATATGCCTTTGAGTGGATACCTTGTCCTACATGCCCGTAATGCATTGAGGCAAGACCTATCGTAAATACTAGAATGATAAACACCCTTGGTCAGTAAATAGCACGTTAGGGACACTAGTGTGCAACAATATTGAAGGAAGTCCATCTGAGGGGGAGGGTGTATTATGTACTAGTGGAGTAATACCACATCATTTCTTTAGTTCTGGGTTGCAAAGCATACCTGAACTTAGTCCAGTACAGTTTTGTGAGCACAACCAAAGCACTCTCACTATCGGTGAGAATATGTGTAGCAACATCAATCTCCATGCAAAGATCCATCAATAGGCGTCTAAACCATATACACTCCAGTGTAGCTATGAAAACTTCCCTGTACTCAGCTTCACAACTCGATGTCGCCATTGTAGGTTGCTTCTTACTCAACCAAGATATGCATGAGTCTACAAGGAAAAAGCAATTACCACTAGTGGACATGCGAGTATCATAACAACCAGCCCAATCACTATCTATAAAAGCATGCAAGCATGGCTGAATATCTCTGCCATAAAAGAGACCTAAGCTCAACGTGCCTCGAAGATATCTTAACACACGTTTCACTACTTGCCAATGCTTAGTGCCAGGGGCTATGCATGAATCGACTCAACTGGGAAACTCCATACTATATATCCGGCCTTGTGTTGCATGCATATATAAGACATCCCACGGCTTGATGATAAAGAGAAGTGTCAAATGCATCAATGGAATCCTCAACTGAGAACCTGAATCTTGTCTCAACTGGTGTGGACACTGGCTTGCAATCCTCAAAGTCAAAACGCTCAAGTAGTTTTTCAACACACTTTGCTTGATGCATAACAATTCCCCCCTCAACGGATAGAAATTGGATGCCAAGATAGTAGCTCAAAAGACCAAGATAAATGAGATCAAAAGTATGCTGCAAATCAGTCATAAGAATGTCAAGTTTTGCATCACATGACCCAGTCAAAAGTATGTCATCGACATAAAGAACAAGCACTATAAGATCAGCCCCATTTTTGCGTACATAGAGTGTGCTTTCAATTGGACTACATGAGAAGCGAAGAGCAATCAAGTGCTTATGGATTTTGTCATTCCATGCATGTGGAGCTTGCTTGAGACCATACAAGGCTTTATGCAAGCGACAAACCATATGCTCTTTCCCTTTCATAGCAAATCCAGGCGTTTGCTTCACATAAACCTCTTCTTGCAAATCGCCATTCAAGAAGGCCGTTTTTATGTCCAACTGATGCACTTTCCAACCTCTATGGGAAGCCAATGCAACCATGGTACGAATGGTAGTCATGCATGAAGTAGGTGCAAAAGTTTCCTCATAGTCAATGCCATATTGTTGCACATCTCCTTTGGCAACCAATCTAGCTTTGTAGCGATCAATGCTACCATCAAATTTTCTCTTCATCTTATAAACCCACTTTGTACCAATGGCATTCTTTCTTTTTGGCAATTCACATAACTCCCAAGTACCATTCCTATGTATGGAATCCATTTCTAATTGCATAGCACTCATCCATTGTGGATCGTCACATGCATCTTCAAAAGAAAATGGATCTTCATTACATGCTGTAGCAATAAGAGAATAATCCACAAAATTATTTGATGCATGCTGAGAGCTTGATCTTGTTCTACCAAGTAAAGGTGCACTCAATTTGCTATCCTGCAAAGTTTGTTTCAGCCACTTTGGCATAGATTGTGCACTCTTGATAGACATGTGTTCATTATGTAATACATCTTCAACATGTACATCATGCGTGGGCTGAATTTCATGCTCATTTTCAGCTATCATTTGATGCAAATGTTCAGCCATATGTGGCTGGAAATTTCCAGCAGTTTTGACAATTTTTGGCTGAAATTTTTCAGCCATGTTTGGCTGGAAATTCTCTACATTTTCAGCCCTATTTGGCTGGAATTTTTCAGCCCTTTGAACCTAAGTTGGCTTGTCTACATGGCCATAGTCAAGCGCACCATTTTGGAACAAAGGCATGACTGTATCGAACACATCTTGTGAGCTAACTGTTGGCTGTTTTTTGCATTCAAGTAGAGGGAAAACTGAATTTTCAGCAAATACCACATCTCGACTCACAATAATTGTGTTCGTCAATGGATGGTACAAACGATATCCATTACTTTCAGCACTATAACCAACAAATATACATTTCTTTGCCTTATAATCCAGTTTGTGACGTTGTTGTGATGGCACAAGAGCATATGCCAAACAACCAAACACACACATATGACTAACCATAGGCTTATGACCATTCGAAGCCTCATAAGGAGTGATGACTCTCAATGCTTTTGTAGGGGAGCGATTCAACACATAGTTTGCACACATGACTGCTTCTATCCAAAACTTATCAGGAAGATGCTTTCCTTTAACCATACATCGTGCCATTTCAAGTAGAGTTCTATTTTTACGCTCGACAACACCATTTTGTTGAGGTGTATATGGCACCGTACATTGGTGTGAAATACCTCTTTCATGAAGAAAAGCATTAAACTCATGTGACATGTATTCACCACACGATCCGTGCATAGAGTCAAAAGCTTCTGTGAAGAAAATTTTTTAGCCATAGCTAAAAATGCTTTGAAGCAAGAAAATACCTCATTCTTTGCTTTCATAGGATACAACCATGTATGGTGAGTAGCATCATCACTAAAGGTAACAAAATATACATGCTTCCCAAAAGATGGAGTCTTGACGGGACCACATACATCACTATGAACAAGCTACAATTTTCTTGTAGTGTGTGTATGACTATCTTTTGGAAAAGAAGCATGATGCATTTTTCCAAGAATGCAACCTTCACATGCATGCTTTTCAATGGACTCAAGTGTAGGCAAGCCAATAACCGTGTCTTTCTTTTGCAAGTAAATCAAACTATTGAAGTTCAAGTGACCAAAACGAGCATGCCAAATCTCCATTTCAGCCATGGAAGAAGTATGTGCAGCTAAGGCATTTGAGGCCGCCCTCTTGTATGTATCCATGCGATACAAACCATTACATAATGTGCCGGACATCACGATAACATCACCATTGCTGAAATCATGAACCATACACTTATCATCAACAAAATGTACATGAAATCCAACTTTGGCAGTCAATTTAACTCAAATTAAGTTCTTCTTTATACGAGGCACAAACAATGCATTTTTCAAGAGAACCACACCTCCATTTGCAGTCAAAAGCTCAATTTCTCCTACTCCAATGATAGGATAAGAGGCATTGTTTGCACACACCATATGTCCTCCTTTGGGCACATCTTTCAAAGAGGCAAAAAATCTTTTGCATGATGTTATGTGCTTTGAAACACCACTATCAAAGAACAAATCCGAATCAGCCTCACTCACAACCATACATTTAGAATGCAAAGATGCATCATAATGACATGTAACAATGCATGCCCAAAAATCTTGAGCCATGTTAGCTTCATCATTCTTTGCATTTTCTGAATTTTCAACAATAAACTTGCCGGATTCCTTCTTCTTTTCATTGCGTTTAGCAAGCTTTCTAACTCATCAATAGTATGACCAGCCTTCCGACAATATTTGCATCTCTTCTTCTTTTGCAAATCACCATCATTAGAGGAATGAGTGGAAGAGGAAGGTTGAGGCTTTGGTTTTGATGAACCCAAAGCTGAACCATACTTGCTTTTCCCTTTTTGTGAGATAGCAAGTGCTTGTGTTCCCTCCATCAAACTACTTCTATTCACTCTAGATTGCTCTTCTTGCAAAAGAAGAGACACAACCTCATCAAATGCATACATATTAGGATTTCCTTTTGCAACCAAATGGAGTGTAGTAGCAAAGCTTTGAAAAGATTCTGGTAATCTTGTTATGACAGAGAACTCAGAAATGAACAATGTAGATATATGTATTAATGAACACTTGTGTACAAAATCATTGGCTTTGGAAACCATAGCCAAATGATGTGCTAAGGTGTAGGCAACTTGTAGGCCTTACACACATACAGAGATGAAGATAAAGATCTCGAAAAGTGACTCTCTCTCTGCCGCGACTTTTTTCTTGGAAGTTTATATAGATTTTCACTTCCAATTTGAATTTGAATTCAAATTGTTGGCTCTCTCTAAAAAGTGATCCTCCATTATAGGAGATATTCCATCAATCAAACCTCTAACTTTTCACGAGATTTTCTTGGTAGGTATTTACAAAAGATTCCAAGTCAAATATGACTTTTACAAAGAGTAAATGGGTAATTATCTTCTAGCGTTGGTTCCCATGCTTCTCCATATGTGTATGGGCTTTAAGCCAAATGTGTAGGCTTGTGAATTGCACCAATAGAAGTGAAGATTTTATCACATTCTTGTTCCTTAGTGAAATGGCGGGCAGCAATGACTTGTTTGGCATGCTTCAAGCCGAAGATAAGCTTGATGGGACCAACTATCCGATGTGGTCTTACATGATGAAGCATGTTCTTGTTGCTAAACAAACTTTGGAACATAGTGGTAGATCTAGATCAAAGACCCGCATGTGCTTCTACTTCACAGTCTACTATCACAGATGGAGCTTCTTCTTCAAGTACAGTGGTTTCTCCTTCTCCACCTACACAAGAGCAACTTAGATGGGATGGAAAAGATGCTTAAGCTCATGCATTGATTGCGCTTTCTGTGAAGTGTCATATAGTTCCACACATTCGGTCATGTTCTACATCGAGACAGGCATGGGACACTCTTGCTTCTTTGTATGTTGTGCATAATGAAGCACATGTTGCATACTTGAGGAAGCAATTTGAGGATGTATGTATGGCTGAAAATGAGTCGGTGGATGTGTATGTGACTCGCATCAAGGACTTGAAAGAGCAATTGGCAAACATAGATGAGATCATTCTGGATGCATCACCCATTTCTATATTGTTGTGATCACTGGTCGAAGTCTGCAACAGTCCTAAAAAATCAGGGGTAAAGGTTTACTTGCTAAATTAATTTCTCTGAGCATAGTTAATCTTTTCAAGTGATTTCACTTGGAATAGTTAACTTGCTAAGTTAATTAGATACCCCTAAAAGGAATTTTTCCAATTCCTACTGTGCTAGTCATACTGAGCAAAAGATACATCAGGTGTATGATAAAAAATAGAAGGTTTTCTTGAAGACTTGAAGATCAAAGTTGTCTGTTTTGATTCTGTCTATTCATACATCATTTCCAAAGTACATAGGCCATTTTATGGTGTCAATGGAAAGCTAAGAGGCTCCACTTATCAACTCTGAAGCATCAAAGGGCTGGTACAAAGCAGGATTTGGCAGTACCTACTCATCATCTTGAAGTGTCCATCCATCTTCCCAATAGTGGTATCAGAGCAAAGTCAAGGTAAAATGGGAGATGGTTTTCCTTCATTTATTGATAAATTGGATAGGAACAACTATCAGGCATGGTATCTAAGGATGAAGACATACCTAGAAGGAAGGAGTCTTTATGGATACATCTCAAGAGATGAGGAATCGCCCTCATTCAAAACCAGATGACTACCAACAAAGGGAGAACATGAGAAGCTCAACACATGGTGTGCCAAGGATGCATTAGCAAGGTCTTACTTACTCAACTCCATCTCTGATTTTCTTTTGCCACATATTAGAAACTGTAAGACATCCCAAGAGACTTGGGAAACCTTGTCATCCTATTTCTCTTCCAACACCAGGGCCAGAAAAAACCAATTGTGGATTGAATTCACCACACTAAGGAAGCAACCTAAGCAGGCTATTTCAGAGTATGTGACTAAGATTAAAGATGTAGCAGATCAGTTAGCAAGCATAGGAGAAGAGATTGAAGAAGAGCAGATAGTAAGGCAAGTGATCAGTGGGATTAAAGCTGATGACAAATGGGAAAGCTTCACCACTGCCATGGACCTATACGTGTACATGCAAATTCCAGATCTTATCACTCTCATGGGGCAATCGTTCACTCATGAAGCCAAACTCAACAAGAATGGAGACTCATCCAAAGGTAATAGCTCTTCTGCCCTATACACTGATAAAAGTAAATCTAAAGATAAAGGCAAGAACAAGAAAGGAGAGGACGAAGGCACTACCTCCCAAGCCAACTATACAAGGAGAGGTAGATCATCAAGACGAAGGGGCAGAGGAGGTAAACAAGGTAGGGGGAGATCCTATAACTCCTCACCATGCAATATTTTTGGTTTATCAAATCATACTACAGATGAGTGTTTCAGGAACTACAAGAATCAGAGAGGAAGAGGATATCAAAGAGGTGGATACTCACAATCAAGAGGAAGATTCAACCATCATCAAGGATACAACAACAACTACAATAACAACTACAACAACAATGTCAACTACCAAGGAGGATTCAAAACCAGAAAGGATTACAACAACTATACAGAAGAGCAAGATGATTCTCTTCTGATTATGAACATGACTACAAAACCAGGTACAAATGATGATCATCTCTTCAAATCATGTAGTTGGCAATGTTGCTCTACTCTCCGACCTTGAAGAACCAAGAGATAAGCATCAAGTACAAACAGGTGATGACACCAAGCACTCAGTAGATAAAGTTGGAAATGTTAAGACTTGTGATGGAAATCAAAACTTGTTGAGTAGGGTACTGTATATACCAACCATTACAAAAAACTTGATGAGTGTTGGACAGATTGTGGAAAAAGGTTTGCAGGTTAGATTCAACCAATTTGGAGCATTTGTGGAAGATCCCAAGCAGGGGTTCAAGAGAATTGCTAAAGGAGAAAAGATAGGTAGACTTTTTACTTTTGAACTAGAAGATACAAAGAATATTGCACTCTACAATTATAAAGATCAAACACTTTCAGAGCTTGAGATTTTGGCATAAACGATTAGGGCATGTAGGAGAAAGAACCTTGAAGCAAATATGCAGGGATCAATGTGTAATTGGAATACCTAATGTTTCCAAACAACACATGATTTATAAATGTGGTGCTTGTCAGTTTGGGAAGTCACACAAGTTACCCTTCTCAAGGAAAGGCTACATGCATGAGGACTACCTAGAACTTGTCCATACAGATGTATGGGGACCAAGCAAAGACCCTTCAATCTCAGAATCAAGGTACTATGTATCTTTTATTGATGATTATAGCAGATGGACTATATTGTACTTTATGAAGCACAAAGATGAAGTGTTCAATTGTTTTAAAAAGTATCTTGGACTTATTGAGAATCAGACAGGGAAGAATCTAAAGAGACTAAGGTCAGATGGAGGAGGTGAGTACGTCTCAAATGAGGTTGAAGCATTCTTGTAGGACAGAGGAATCAAGAGAGAAATCACCACAAGGTATACTCCTTAACAGAATAGGGTAGTTGAGAGAAGAAATAGATTGATTGTTGAAACAGCTAGGTCAATGTTGAATGAAAAAAAACTACCTAACTATTTATGGG
Source organism: Ceratopteris richardii (assembly GCA_020310875.1). Taxonomy (NCBI): domain Eukaryota; kingdom Viridiplantae; phylum Streptophyta; class Polypodiopsida; order Polypodiales; family Pteridaceae; genus Ceratopteris; species Ceratopteris richardii. The sequence continues at coordinate 152,239,950 of CM035412.1, forward strand.
CAGAGAGTGTATCTACTGCCACTTACCTCATAAACAAGTTACCATCTAAGTCTCTTGATGGGATGACTCCTTATGAAGCATGGCATGGGAAGAGACCCTCACTTGATCATTGCAAGATATTTGGATGTGTAGCATATGTACACATTCCTTCTCAGATAAGAGGTAAGCTAGACCCTAAAGCTGAGAAATATATCTTTATTGGGTATGATCTAAATAAAAAAGGATACAGGTTCTATAACCCTTCAAATAAGGGATTCATGGTTAGTAGAGATGTTGTCTTTGATGAAAATGATTCTTGGTATGAGAATGAATGTAGGAAGTTTAAACAACCCTATGACTTGGAGGAGGAGTTTCCAAGTCTTACTAAGGAGGAACCCACTCAGAATGAAGACACCAATTCAGATGATGAAGACATTATCAATCTTGAAGAATTGAAGGCATGGAAGTCCAAAGGCAAACTCAAAATGAAGAAACTTGAAGACATACCTGAATCTTCAAATCAATCAATCAGAAGATCACAAAGGGAGAGCAAAAAACCTATCAGATATGGGTATGACACCTCTCTTGTTACTAAACATTCTGTTTATCTTGCCAAAGACCTGTCAATTGAAGAACCAGGATCATATGAAGAAGCAAAAACTAAGACAAAATGGAAAGAAGCTATGGATGAGGAGATTGAAGCACTCAAAGAAAGTGACACATGGGAACTAGTACCAAAGAAAGAGTCCATGAAGGTAATTGGATCTAGATGGATCTATAAACTCAAAAGAAATTTTGATGGGTCAATAAATAGGTACAAAGCCAGATTGGTGGCCAAGGGTTTTGCACAAACCCAAGGCAAAAACTATGAAGAAATATTCTCACCTGTGGCCAAGATGCCAACCATCAGGGTGTTGGTAAGTGTGGCTGCATCTAAAAATTGGAACATGTATCGATTGGATGTGAAAAATGCATTTCTTAATGGATGGATTTCAGAGGAGGTATATATGTCACAACCTCCTGGCTATGAGGATCCAAACAAGGTAACATATGTGTGCAAATTGAATAAAGCTCTTTATGGATTAAAGCACGCACCTAGGGCATGGAATCACAGGTTGACCACATACCTTCAAGACCAAGGTTTTGTCATGAGCAAGGCAGACACTTCTCTATTCATCAAGAGAAGTAATTCAGAGGTAATATACCTATGTATATATGTTGATGATATCATACTTACAGGTAATGATGTCAATGGAATTAGAAAAATAAGAAACCAGATGATGAAGGAGTTCAAGATCAATGATCTTGGTCTACTAAAGTATTTTCTTCGACTTGAGTTAGTCTATACTAACTCTGGAATCTATATTACTCAAAAAAAATATATACAAGATATGTTGAAGAAGTTTCATTTGCGGGATGCAAAAGTCGCAAGCACTCCAATGGAGGTAAACCTAAAACTAAGTGCCCATGAAGGTGATGAGATTGATGATATTACAGGTTACCAAAGCATAGTTGGAAGCTTGAACTATGCTACCTTGACAAGGATAGATATTGCATATGGAGTTAGTGTGCTAAGTCAGTTCATGCACAAGCCAAGGGTACCTCTCTTAGAAGCTGCCAAAAGAATTCTAAAGTATCTCAAAGGCACTCAACATCATGGTTTGTATTTTCCTTACACATCAGACTTGGATATTAAGATCTATTCAGATGCAGATTGGGCAGGATGTAAGGATGATAAGAGGAGCACTTCTGTATACATTTCATTTGCAGGTGATAAACCAATATCATGGTCTTCAAAGAGGAAACCTACTGTTGCTTTATCTTCTGTAGAGGTAGAGTATAGAGGATTGGCCAATGCTACTCAAGAAGCCATATGGATCAAGTTATTGTATACAAAATTGGGTTTGTATACTACCTCACCATTGATATTTGGAGATAATACAAGCTCACTTCACCTTGCAGCTAATCCTACTTATCATGCCAGGACTAAGCATATAGAGGTCCATTACCATTATGTGAGAGAGAAGCTATTAAGCAAGGACATTCAACTAACATATGTATCAACCAACATGCAGTGTGCAGATTTGTTAACTAAAGCCTTGGATGGAACCAAACTTTGCAGGTTCAAATCAATGATTGGATTGCAGGATATACATGAAGACTGAGGATGAAGACCAAGCCAAAATGTTTGGCTTGAGGGGGAGTTGTTGGTGCAACTCACAAGCCTACACATTTGGCTTAAAGACCATACATATATGGAGAAGCATGGGAACCAATGCTAGAAGATAATTACCCATTTACTCTTTGTAAAAGTCATATTTGACTTGGAATCTTTTGAAAACACCTACCAAGAGAATCTCGTGAAAAGTTAGAGCTTTGAATGATGGAATATCTCCTATAATGGAGGATCACTTTTTAGAGAGAGCCAACAATTTGAATTCAAATTCAAATTGGAAGTGAACATCTATATAAACTTCTAAGAAAAAGGTCACGATAGAGAGAGAGTCACTTTCCGAGATGTTTATCTTCATCTCTGTATGTGTGTAAGGCCTACACAGTTGCCTACACCTTACCACATCATTTGTCTATGGTTTCCAAGCCAATGATTTTTTACACAAGTGTTCATTAATACATATATCTACATTGTTCATTTCTGAGTTCTCTGTCATAATCTTTCTAAGTCAGTCAACTTGTGCAGCTCATATCTCACTCATTTCTCCACCAAATTCAAACATATATAGCTTGTTGGAACCAGCTCAAAGTATTCTACGTGCTAACAAAATTTGAAGGATTTCTATTCAGCCATTTTAGAGAAAAGTGTGTCGAGGTGATCACTGGTCAAAGTGTGCAATAGTCCTAAAAAATCGGGGGTAAAGGTTTACTTGCTAAATTAATTTCTCTGAGCATAGTTAATCTTTTTAAGTGATTTCACTTGGAATAGTTAGCTTGCTAAGCTAATTAGATACCCTAAAAGGAATTTTTCCAATTCCTACTGTGGTGGTCATACTGAGCAAAAGATACAACAGGTGTATGATAAAAAATAGAAGGTTTTCTTGAAGACTTGAAGATCAAAGTTGTCTGTTTTGATTCTATCTTTTCATACATCATTTCCAAAGTACATAGGTCATTTTATGGTGTCATTGGAAAGCTAAAAGGGTCCAGTTATCAACTCTAAAGCATCAAAGGGCTGGTACAAAGAAGGATTTGGAAGTACCTACTCATCATCTTGAAGTGTCCATCCATCTTCCCAACAACTTCGACAAAAGCTAAAATGAGTGGTGAAATTTCAGCTCACAAACCGTCACTCTAATGGCAATTCTGACTTGACGGCTTTGAAATGGGGGTAAAACCCCAACGAACCTATTGGAAATGTTTCTTGGATGCTTAAATTCACAGTTCTATGCTCTGAAGTCGATTTGCACTGTTAAAAGTGCACGCATGCTATGACGCGAAAAACTGAAACTTGAGAAGGAGCTGAACCTACTCTGATACCACTGTTGGGTGTGTGTAGAAGTGCGAGAGACACATGAGAAGCACACACAAGGAGCACAAACACAGCAAGACACACGAAGAAGACGATGGCTGGAACAACTTTCTCTATTGATGATGAACTGAACTGAAGTAAGAGCTGAATAATATCCCTAAGTACAAAGTAACACCACATATGAGAGTATCAAGTATGTGGTAACATGGGGAAAATCCTCTAGCCAGCACTAGAGTAAAAAGTGCCCATGTATAGGGAAAAGGTTCACATCAAAGCTACTCGAGGAGCACATAAGTGTAACAACATGCCTATCTGATTGCACATGGTTTTGAGAAGAGTCCAACTGAAAACATATATGTTAAGTGTGCTAATAATGTGCTTTTGATCATTGTTGTCTATGTTGATGACATGCTGCTCACTGGTCCTATTGAGAAGCATATTGCTGATTTTAAGGCTGATTTGCATGCCTCATTTGAGATGTCTGAATTAGGGCATTTGCATCATTACTTGGGCATTCAGTTTATCCACATTGATGGTGGAATGGCTTTGTGTCAAACGAAATTTATTGACACGTTATTGCAATGTTTTGTCCTTGAAGACTGTAAACCTATTGCCACTCCTATGGAGATAGGTTTACGATTGAGTCTTCATGATGCTGGAGATGCATTTGGTGTTATTGTCTATCAGCAGGCTGTTGGATGCTTGATTTACTTATGCATTACTCAATCAGATAGTACTCAGCTACTTGGGTTGTTTTATCCCAAGGGGGGGATCACTACCGCCTAATTTGCATTCTTTTTCTGACTCTGATTGGGCTGGTTGCTATGACACTCATGTGTCCTCTAGTGGCTTTTGCTTCACGCTTGGTAGCTCATGTATATCTTGGTTGAGCAAGAAGTAGCCTACTGTGGCCACTTCTAGTTGTGAGGCTGAGTATAGGGCAGCTTTCACAATGACTCTTGAGTTTATGTGTTTCAGATGCCTTATGATTGATTTGGGTGTTGGTCACTCTTCTACCACCATCATCTTCACTCACATTCAGAGCGCATTGGGAGTTGCGAGGAACCCTGTGTTCCATGCTCGCACTAAGCACATTGAGGTACATTATCATTATGTGAGGGAGAGGTTCTCTACTGGGGAGATCAACTTGGCATATGTGCCCACACAGGAGAACATTGCAGACTTTTCATGAAGGCTCTGCCCATGGAGAATTTTGAAGCTTTCCGCAAAGCTTTGGGCTTACTTCCTTTTGTGGAGTGATTTCCACATAGCTTGGCACTTCCTTATACATGAGTACCATCTCCTTCTTCATCGTGTCACTCCTAGGGGGGATTTGTTGATATATTTAGGTAGTGATGTGTGTGAACACACTAGGACCATTGGGGCACTTTTTTCCCTCTTTAGGAGGTTTTTTCCCCCAGCTTGTATATATGCATATTGCCCTAATGGGCTACTTATCTTTGTACATCCTAGTGGTAATACATTCAGTATTGTGTGTTGTGCTCCAAGCTTCTTCTTCTTCCTTGTGCTGTTTGCGTGCTTCCTGAGACGTCTAACTCCAACAAATCCATTGAAATAGGTTTACTGCACAAAATATAAAAACCCTAGCCATTTAGCAACAAACTACGCCCTTAATCAAGTCTGTTGCCCTATCTCTGATATTGCTAGCTATTCAACTCATACCTGCTCCTATAATGCAAAGACACATAATACACTAGCCATTAATGCACTTCTTCAAGAGCAGGGGCAATCATCCACAAGCTATGTACCACCTCATTTGAGAAATCCAGCCTATCCAGCTTATACCAATTACAAGGACCTCAGATAGGAAACTTTGGTCAAACTTAGTGGAACCAGGGCCAAACAAGTAGCAGTATGGCCTTAGCTCCACCTAGATGCCATTTTGGTGGGGAAGTTGGGCACATACATCGTCATTGTAAAGAAGCCCCTGAATACGATAAGTGGAAAAAAGATAGGTAGAGTCCAATCGCAAATATGGTCTATATCACAACAACAAATATGAAAATAACTATAGTGCAAACCTGGTCAAGCAAAACCCTCCATTTGATTGTAGATGTGTTTGAGCCAGGACTAAAGGAACAACAATGGAAATTTTTCAAAGCATCGAAGTGGGCTAGAGAGGAATGACCAATTTTCCCCAACCCCATACCCATGATGTGACAAAAAATTGACCAATCAACAACATCTATATTGGACTCGGTACTAGCACCATCAATAACCTCAGTAGAAGCCTCACCAAAACTGCCCAATCCAAGTGTAGCATGGGATATTCTTGCTAAATCTTGGATTACCATTTCTTTGGGATAGCTCCTATCCCGCATTCTGGGTATTCACGAATAGTTCCAATAGCAAATTGACCCAAGTTTAACATGGGCACTGGCTACTACTACCATCAACCTAGAGTCTGGCTCTACAATTGATCATGTAGTGCCACTCATTACTGTTTGATTTGAGAATCACAAGATTTTGTAGGTGTTAAATGATGGAGGATAAGGAGTTAATATTGCTACTATAACAATTTGCAAAAAACAAGGTTGGAATCATATCGAACCAGTTAACTTTTTTGTCAGCATGGCTGATTAGTCGAGAGTCCATCCTATAGGACTCATATGTAATATCCCTATTACATTATAGGGTGCACTATTCAAAATGAATTTCATTGTTATGGAACTACCTGAATCAAGTCTGGATTATAATTTACTTTTTGATTGACCATGGCTTAAGCAAGCCAGAGTTTTGCAAGACTGGTCTTCACACAAACTTATGCAACCACCATAAATATGTGGTTTCTTCAGATGACATGAAACCCTGTGAGACTCATGCATGGCCCTATGTAGTGGGACCTGTGAATATGTTAGATGAGTTTTCTGATGATGAGGAGAAAGCCTTTTTGACTATAAACTAGGATTCGCTTTGTGAGGTACGGTAGATCTCCAACAGGTTTTGGATCAATGGTCTCTGATGGCCTATAGAGTACAACCACTTGTACATGAGGCTGTTAGTGAGGCTGACAAAATTGTAGAACCTATGGATATTAAAAATCTATTTCAATCCGCGGATGTTCCTTCTACAGCATAATTTTATGTGCTGAAAGACCAACTAGTAACTTGCCACCTGGGTGATGATGCTAATCCACATCTGGTTAAAATCAAATCTGTTCTGGCTCCTGATTTTCAAGAAGATTTGCTCAATCTATTAAAAGAATTTACATATGTTTTTGCTTGGGATTATAGAGACATGAAGGGCTTAGATCCTCGCAATTGGCAGCATCGAGTTGTTTTAAATTGGATGCAAGACCAGTTAAGCAACATAGTTATCACATGAATCCTAACTATGCTTAGCAGGTTATAGAGGAATTAGATAGACTATTGAAAGTTGGGCTTTTCAAGTGCAGCACACTAAATGGATTTTGCCAATACTGATAGTACCTAAAAAGAACAAGCACTTACAGATATGGGTTGACTACAAAAAATTGAATGTTGCTATAGTGCTTGACCCCTTTCCATTGCCATTCTTGGATAACATGTTAGACAATGTAGCTAGCCAAGACATGTACTCATTTTTAGATGGTTATAGTGGGTACAATCAGGTTCGGATGGCTGAAGTAGATATTCCTAAGATTGCTTTTATTACTAATTGGGGAGTGTATGCATGTACTATCATGTGGTTTGGCTTGCGCAATTCACCCAAAAATTTTCAGCATTGTATGCAAGAGATATTCATGCCTTATCTGAAGAGCTTCATGAGGGTGTACTTGGATGACTTCTCCCTTTCCGGTGACACTTTTGCATATTTACAACATCCTCGATGTTGCTTTTTAAAGTTCAAAGAATACTGCCTTTGTTTGAACCCTAACAAGTTTTTTTTTTGGTTTCCTATGGAAAACTATTGGCCCATATCATTTCTAAGCAAGGCATTCAGGTGGACCCTAATAAAGTCCAAGTGATCTTAGAAGCACCTCCACCAAAAACACCTAAGGAAGTCATGCAGTTCCTAGGCTAGATCGGCTGGCATAGCCGCCATCTCTAGTGGTTGTCTCATTTAACTATTCCACTCACTCGATTGACCACGATGTCTCCTCGCCATTTTTTTTGGATTGACAAATGCCAATTGAGCTTTGACCACCTTAAAACTCTTCTCATGCAAGCTCCGATCTTGTAGGCCCCGAATTGGCAATTACCATTCCATGTTTTTGTTGATGCATTTGACATTGCCATTGGAAGCATATTAATGCAACATCAAGAAAAGTGGTATATAACTATTTATTATGCTAGAGCAAAACACAACTACTCTGTAACTTAACAAGAATTCTTGGGGTCAATATACTCCATTAAAAAGTTTTAGCACTATTTACTCGGTTGAGACTTTACCTTTCATGTAGATCATGCTGGTCTAGTTTACCTTATTTGGTAGGAGCATTTTGGGTGGTCATCTTGCTTGCTGGGTACTCTTGCTATAGGAAATTGACTATGATGTGGTACAGCGATCGGGCTCGGCACATGCCATTACAATCTTTTTATTCATACTCAATTTTGATGAACCTCCAAGTGGGGTGGATGACTCTTCTCCAACAATTTGCTCAACTACAAAATCCTTTGCATGAGAGGCTACTTTACCAATTACTGCCTCATACTACGATACTTTAATAATTTTTCTCACTACTAGGTGTCCATTGGGTTTGATCTCTAATACGGCTTGCTATAAATTAGCCATCTATAGTCGTCGGTTTTGTATTATTGTCAGCCAACTATATTATGCAGATCCTTTTGGGGTCTTGCTCTGATGTATCCCCACTCATGAAGTTCCTTCTGTGCTGGCTATGGCCTATTCTCTCCCATCTAGTGGAAATTTTTCTACATACCTACCTCAAAATCCTGCAAAACAGCTTGTGGTGGCCTATCATGTAGCACGATGTTTATACTTACGTCAAACACTATGATGCCTATCAGTGTACCGGATAACACTTGCATCATCACCATTTTCCTCTCCAACTAGTCCTACCTTTGGAACCCTTCCAAAAATGGGGGTTAGATTTTATTGGACCCATCACCATGCCAACTATTTGTCTCATAACTGATATATTTTCACATGTACTGACTATGCTACATGCTGGGTTGAGGCCTGTGCAATCCACTCTCCAACAGCTCAGGTTGTCACTAAATGTCTGACTCGTGATGTTTTTCCCCAATTTGGGTTGCCTCTGGAAATTGTTTCAAATCGAGGCACACGTTTTGTGAACACTATTATACAGGACTTAACTCAAATTTTTAATATTATCCACAAATTTAGTACGCCTTATTACCCACGTGCCAATGGTCTCACTGAAAGTACAAATAAGACCTTACTCACCATGATCAAGAAGCTAATTATGGAATGCGTGGAGCGTCAAGATCTACTTCTCCCTTGTCCTTTAGGCCTATCGAATTACATACAAAGTATCTACTAGATGCACATCATTCAAATTAGCTTATGTCTAGAAGCTATTGCTCCCATGGAATTGGTCGTTCCTAGTTTACGAGTGGATCTTGATAAGAAGTTGTTGTTGGCTGATTCTTTATCTGCACATTTTGATGCCTTGTATTTTCTAAATGAACAAAGATTGGAAAGTTTTTTGTTGATGCAAGAAATTCAGATTCCGTAGGCCAAGTCTCATGATCGTTTTTTCCATACTCCTGTTTTTGAAGTTGGCCAGTTGGTTTTGTTTTAAAATTCTAAATTTGACAGAGTTGCAGGAAAGTTTAAGCTTCAGTGGTTTCACGCATACCGGATTTCACCACAACTAGGTCCGACCACATTCCGATTAGCCACACTCACTGGAGCAGTTCTCCCCAACCTGATGAATGGCTCTAAGTTATGGCACTATTGCCCTCCTCTACATCCGCATGACTTGGCATGACTCTAGACATACATGTCTAATGTGTCCTTGTTTTTCAATTGATCCATTTTTGGTAGCTATTTTGGTTTTCACCATAAGCCCATCACGAGTGTTGTGTTGCTTTTTCGACTCACCCATTGACCGTAATATATTTCATACTCATATTTTCAAACTTTTCATTGTTGCATCATGTGCATGCTTTTCATAGTTGGTTGTTGACCTACTCCAAGCGCTGTCTTCCCACGTTTTATGTTAATTGTGGTGATATGCTCTTTATGATTGGATGCTGGCCAGATATCTTCTGCGGTGCTCAATTTTATGATTAGTTGCATGCTACTCATTACGTTTTGTCTACTTAAGCTGTGATTTTTGTTTTATCTCTTTTATTGTGTCTATTCTATGTGATCTCTATGTGCTCTATGTGTCTTGCATGTTTACATGCTGTGTTTTCATGTGTCTTTCCCTGACCCAACTATGGAGCCCCTTTCCCATATCAGTGCCTTCAACACAGGCATCCCTGCTGAGCTCGTTCAGTACTTCTCAGTACATGACTTGCTCAACTTCGCTGAGCTACCATGGCATACCACACCAGCACACCCATTATCCTTGACCTTGGATCATGCCATTGCCCAATGCCCTGCCTCTAATACTGCCTGGTCGATTGTGGCACCATCTTTCACCATCCACATCACCCTTGCCACTATGGTCCCCAACCTCCACCTGTCGAATGAAGGTTAGAATGAAGTTATACAGTTACGTTTAGCTACCATGAATCAACTCTTTCCTCGTAAATCCTCCAATGAGTATGCCATCATGTGTCACCTCGCCCTTGAGTGCCATGCCCTCAATTCATCATGTCTACCATTAATCTCCAAAAATAGAATATAGTATCTCCCGATCGATGTATTCAGTCATTGATGTGGCTTCTTGCAAACCCATCAACTAGGCACTGTTTTACTTTTACCGAATTCACAAAGAATGTCAGGCGGTTGTGAAGCAGCTGTCCAAGGGAAAATTCCCCCACACCCACCTTCCCCATGTTGTTTCCCTTCTTCTACTATTTGCACCACCTGTTGTGTCAGCCACCCAAGCACCCCCCTTCTCGCAATGGCCACATCCTCTCATATGGATGTCGATGATGAAGTCTTCCTCTGTTTCTCGAAGAAGCACTAGTGTGTGGCGACAACCTCTTCACCGACTTCCAATACTTTCGTTGCACTCCTCAATACGGGCATCATCCTCACCCAAAAAGAAGCCTCTACCACCTGACCGTGAACAAAGAAGTTGTTGCAAAAGACACAATCAAAGAAGTGGGTTTATCTACTACAGACGGAGACATCAAGAAAGTGGGTGAATTTTTTACAATGCCTCCTAGCTCCCCTATCAAGGCACTGGCTGCCTCTTCCTCACCTCTAATTTCTTTGTCAGCCCAAGATATCCTCACCACTCTCGTTCAGGAACTTTTTAACTGCCTCGTTACCTCACCAAAGGATTTCTAGGAAGCTACCATCGTAGCTGTGGTTGATGTTCCCCACTCTTTGCCTGCCCATTGACAACCTGTTCCTCCCACCTTGCCTTCCACCCTATCATTTCACGTGATTCTGCTTCTTCTTCTGGTGACTCTTCTACCGAAACACCTTCCACTTCCCCTGATTACTCCCCCCCACTCCCAAGAGGTTGCCCTTGCCCACTCCTCTACTGTAGTACCTCCCCACTCTATCACATTACCTTAGCTTTGTATGTCAAACATGCCATTATCCCTCACATTCACTCTTGCAAGATAGCAAAGATGCTTTGGATACACTTACAACTTTATAAGGGGCAAGAAATGAGGCTTGTGTTGTTTACCTCCAAAAATAGTTGGAGAGTGAGCATATGAATGAAGGAGATTCCATGGAATTTTTTTTTATAAAGATCAAAGATTTGAAGGAGAAATTGATTTCTACTAATGAAGTCTTACAAATAGTTCAGTGTTCTTAATGATCCTCATAATTTATATCAGAGTATTGCTTCAATTGATGACGAAAGGCAATCCAAATGCATCAAAATTTGAGGACTTAGTCTCTGTTTTATTACAAGAAGATTATTCTAGGCAAAAATAGGTCACTTATGCATGTTGTACATCAAGCTATCTTAGCTAGTTAGAAGGGTAAAAGAAATTGTATCTCATCTACTAGTAAGAAAAAATATGCTAATATTGCGCAATCAAAGAAGGAAGATAAAGATAAGAAGAAAATAGAACAGCAAAAATAATTTTGCAAATACTATAGGGAAATGATCATATTATAAAGAGTTGCCCTAAATTGGCTGCAAAACAGGCAAAGAAGAAAGAGGTTGGAATGGTTGTTGCAGAGGCCTTTACACCTAAAACAAAGTCTACTAATCTTGTTCAGAATGAAGAATGGGAATTTACTATTGTTTGTAGCTATGAGCCATGTTCACATGAGAAATATATCTATAATAGACTCATATGTTTGATACTTTAATAGTGAGGCAACCAAACATATTACCTCGTAGCACATTTTCTTCAGTTCACTTGAGCATGTCCCTACAACCAATACTATTAGATGTGCAAACAAATCCACTTATCTTGTAATGGGAGTGGGTAACATCATTTTGACTACTCTTGATGGTAGTTCTTTCACATTGTCAAATCCTTTATATGTGCTAGGGATCAAGAAACATATGTTGTCAGTTTCAACATTAGCGAAGATTGGCTTGGTTATCAAATTTGATCATGATAGATGTACAACTCATGGTCTCTCAAATCGTGATGTTATTATTGCTTCTAGAATTTTATGTCATGGGTTGTATAAGCTCATAGAATATCCAAAAACTATGAATGATTCAACATGTGCAGCTCAAGATTTTGAGGCTATCTCAGATGCAAAGATTTGGCATGCATGCTTTGGTCATCTAAATTTTACAAGTTTACTTTTTCTACAAAAATCGCAAATGATGTCCTCTCTACCCAAACTTCAGGCACCTTGTAAACATGTTTGGGAAGGTTGTATTTTGGGCAAAATCCAACATTGCTCCTTCCCAAAAGATGGTTCAATTTGAGCTTCTCATAAATTGCACCTTGTTCATGGTGATTTTTGTGGTCCTATGCACACAGCTTCATTTGGGAACTATCTTTACTTCGAGAATTTTATTGATGAATTCTCCAAACATGCATGGGTGTGTCCATTGAAAGCAAAGTCTGAAGCATTTATGTGCTTCAAATAGTTCCTAGTTATGGCTGAAAATTTGTCAGCATGTAAATTGGACACCCTCCATTTTGATCACGGGGGAATACATGTCTTCTGATTTTAATGCATTTTTGGTTGAGCGTGGGATGAAACATCATGGAAAATGTCATATACACCTTAAAAACACATAGTTTCTAAAATAAAGAGTACATCTCTCATGGAAATGGTGAGGTGTATGGTCAAAAGTAAGGCTTTACCACATAGCTTTTGGCTTGAGATTGTTCTGTGTGCATCATATGTATTTAATAAGTGTTCCATCAAAGCACTACAATCAATCACTCCATATGAGGTTTGGCATGGTCATAAGCCATATGGTGCTCATCTGCATGTCTTATCTTGCATATGCACTAATGCCTAGAAAAAACCTAGAAAACTGGATGATAATGTAGTGAGATGTATTTTTGTTGGGTACAATTTGGAAAGCAAAAGTTGTCGTCTACATCATCCACAGAATAAATGCATTCTCATTAGTCGTGACATTGTTTTTGTGAAAGTTTCAATTCAACCATTACTTTCATGTATCAAGGAGATATCAGTTAGCTCAAAGGAGTGTATGAGACTGTTTTACCTCTTTTTACAAGTGGACAATCAAGTGTTGGTCCAAATGAGGCAATTTTGCACCCTTTATAGGTTCCACATGATGTTGAAGATCATTCCATTTTTTATGCACATTTACAATACGTACTTGTTGATGAGAGGGCTGACATAGAAGAGGCTAAAACTATGCCTAAATTTTAGGTGGAGACTTTGAGGGATAGCAAAGAGATGCACTTTTATCATATCATACACATCCAAGCTCTCATAGTGCATCCTTTGCGTCAAATTTCTATGCAATGGCTGCCTCTAGTCTTTAAGATGAGAATGACCATGTTTCTTTGATGAATCACAAAATATGGAAAATTGGATGGCTTCTATGCAATTAGAAGATGATGTTATTATCAACAATGGTACTTATTCTTTATGTGATTTGCCTCAAGGTAAAAAGCCCATTGGCATTAAATGGATGTACAAGCTAAAACATAAGCCTGATGGAAGAGTTGGCAAGTATAAGGCTAGGCTTGTTGCCAATGGTTATGCCCAAGGGAGATGCATTGATTTTGATGAGAGATTTTCTCCCACATGTAGAATCACCATTATACGTAGCATTTGTGCACTTGCATCTCATCATTGTTGTAATGTACATCAATTGGAAATTAAAACTACAATTTTGAATGTTGAATTACATGAAGAAGTGTATGTATCTTAGGCCTATGCTTTTGTGCAAAAAGGGCATGAAAACAAATTGTACAGTTTGAAAAATTCATTATCACTACAACATATGAGGGGCATACCGATGCTGCATATACCGACGGTCACAGTCGGCGTCGGTATGGGCCTCGAAAAATGTCACTTAGAGATACCGACGGTCAAGTGACTGTCAGTATGATCATTTTAAACGGATCGTCGGTGTGGCCCGCAGCCGTCGGTATATGCGCCAGTAGATGCGCCAGTATACGCATCAGTATGGGCGTCGGTAATTTACTGGGAATTACCGACGCGTATACCGATGCCCATACGGACGCCTATATCGACGGCGAGTTTTAAACATACCACGAACCCGAGAGAAAAACTTCACATTTTTGCGCATGTTTGAGTCCTGTTGGTCTTCTGTCGAACTGGTGCATGCGAACCGAATTGCGACCTGCATTGTCTTGTGCACACCCACACACACACACAAATCTCTCTCTCTACACACACACACACACTCTCTCTCGGCTTAGATCTCACATCTTGGTAAGTGATGCGCGTACTGTAAGCATTTGTGTTTCTCTATGCTTTAGGTTTTATAATTTCTCTTTTCTTTGATTTTGTAGAAGTTCTTTGGTGTCGATTGTTTGGAATTGGACGATAGACAACATACATTACACTTTGACGACAACGATCCAAAAGAGGGGCATACTTGTAAGTGATTGTTTTATTCTCTATTGATAGAGAGAGAAGGAGAGAGAGAGAGAGAGAGAAGAGAGAGAGTGAGAGATAAAGAATAATGAAAGAAAGGAAGATAGAGATAGGAAAATAGAGCATACATACACACACACATTTACACATTTACACATTTACACATTTACACATTTACACATGCATACATACACACATACATGTACACACATGCATACATACACACATACATGTACACACATGCATACATACACACATACATGTACACACATGCATGCTTACATACACACACCTATACACACATGCATGCTTACATACACACACACATATACACACATGCATGCATACACACACATATAAATTTACACACATGCATACATACACACACATGCATACACACATACATACACACACATATATACACATATGCATACATACACATACACACACGCATATACACACATACATACACACACATATATACACACACATATATACACACATATACACACATATACACACATGCATGCATACATACACACACATATACACACATGCATGCATACACACATGCATACATACACACACATGCATACACACATACATACACACACATATATACACATATGCATACATACACATACACACACACATATACACACATACATATATACACACATATACATTCACACACACACATATACACACATGCATGCATACACACATATACACATATACACACATGCATACATACACACACATGCATACACACATACATACACACACATATATACACACATGCATGCATACAATATATACACACATACACATACACACACATGCATGCATACATACACGCACATACACATACACACACATGTATGCACATGCATACATACACACACATATGTACACATGCATACATATAACACACATATATACACACATGCATACATACACACATATACACACATGCATGTATACATACACACACATACACATACACACACATGTATACACATGTATACACATACACACACATGCATGCATACATACACACATGTACACACACATGCACACACATGCATGCCTACCTACACACACATACACATACACACACATGTATACACATGCATACATACACACGCACACATGTCCACATGCATACATACGCACACATATATACACATATGCATACATACACACATATAATCCTATCTTTTTTTGAAGTTTTTTTTTTACATCAAATATATAAAAATAGGATTAGGGTTTTTACGCTATTTACACATACGTACACATACACATATAATATATATACATGTATATACACATGTATACAAAAATATACATATTTTAGGTCTAGATATTTAAGATTAGGGTTTTAGGGTTTAGGCATACATATCACTCAATTATATTTATATTAAGAAAAATAATAGAGAAAAATAAGAAAAAAAATCTGAATATATAAATAAATATATATATAAAATGTGATTAGGGTTTTAGGATTAGGGGTTTAGATTTTTATAGGTGTTTAAGTATTTAGGTTTTAGTATTTCAGATTTAAGTCTAAGTCTTTCTGATTAGGGTTTTAGGGTTTTAATACGTAGATAACATATATAGAGAAACACACATATACATATAATACATACATACATGTAGATACACATGCATACAAAAATAAAGATATTTTAGATTTAAATCTTTAAGATTAGGGTTTTAGGGTTTTAACATGTATGTAACATATATGCACACATACACATGCACATATAATACATATATACATGTATATACACATGTATATAGAAATTTACATATTTTTGGTCTAGATCTTTAAGATTAGGGTTTTAGGCTTTAGACATACATATAACTCAATTATATTTATATTAAGAAAAAATATAGAGAAAAATAAGAAAAAAAAATCTGAATATATAAATAAATATATATATAATATGATTAGGGTTTTAGGATTAGGGGTTTAGATTTTTATTGGTGGTTAAGTATTTAGATTTTAGTATTTCAGATTTAAGTCTAAATCTTTAAGATTAGGGTTTTAGGGTTTTAACACCTACATAACATATATACACACATACACATACACATATAATACATATATACATGTAGATACACATGCATACAAAAATATACATATTTTTGATCTAGAATTTCAAGATTAGGGTTTTAATTAAATATATATAATTAAGTATATAAAATTAAATATATAAAAATAGGATTACGTAATGAAAAAATATGAATATATAAAAATATATATATATATATAAAATAAGATAATTATATTCATAAATAAATATAAAAAGAACTAGTGTTTTAAATAATTTAATTAAATATTTATAATTAAATATATAAAAATAGGATTCCATAAGGAAAAAAATCTGAATATATAAATGAATATATATATAAAATAAGATAATTATGTACATAAATAAATATAAAAAGAACTAGTGTTTTAAATAATTTAATTAAATATATAAAAATAGGATTCCGTAAGGAAAAAATATGAATATATAAATAAATATATATATAAAATAAGATAATTATATAGATAAATAAATATAAAAAGAGCTAGTGTTTTAAAAAATTTAATTAAATATTTGTAATTAAATATATAAAAATAGGATTAAGTAAGAAAAAAATTTGAATACATAAATAATATATATATATATATATATATATATATATATATATATATATATATATATATATATATATATATATATATATATTACATATATATATATATATAAGGTAGGATAATTATATAATATATATATATATATATATATATATATATATATATATATATATATATATATATATATATATATATATATAAGGTAGGATAATTATATAGATAATAAAATATGATAAGAACTAGTATTTTAAATAAATAAATGAAATATATGTGATTAAATATATAAAAATAGGTTTAAATTCAATCATTTTAAATAGAGTGTATATATACAAGACACAAACACACATACTTATACACCTATCTATATGCACATATATATACATATACACATATATATACAGATGCATACATATATATACATGTTTTAGGTCTAGATCATTTGGATTAGGGTTTTAGGGTATTAACACCTACATAACATATATACACACATACACATACACATATAATACATATATACATGTATATACACATCTGTATAGAAATATACATAATTTAGGACTAGATCTTTAAAATTAGGGTTTTAGGGTTTAGGCATACATATAACTCAATTAAGAGGAAAAAAATCTGAATATATATATATATATATATATATATATATATATATATATATATATATATATAAAATAGGATAAATATATATATAAATAAATACTTTTCTTATCGCATGCTAATTATTTGAGTTCTTTTATTACAGAGCACGATGGGAGATAGTCCTCCAGTCACTCCACATTCCATGACAGAGAAGCAGTTTTTGGAGTTCATCTTTGAGGTTCCTCTTGCGTATATGGCCGCTGCATCACAGTATTGGATCGCTCGTGGTAGCACTCCTCCCGGCCTCAGTCTTGGAGGCCTTACTTCTGCCGGCCTCACTTGTTGATGTGTAAAACACCACAAGAAATGAATTAATGTGACACTAGAACACCTCTATGGTCACCATTAACTCATTGCCACTCCAAACTTTGAGAAATGATAGCCGAAACCAAGAACTTTGCTTCTTCAGATTTTTCTAGTCATTGAAATGACATACCTTCCGTATTTTGCTAATTTCTCTTAGGTCAAATATTATTTCTGCAAGATCTTTCATACGCTAAAACTAGGAGAGTAGAGCTTTCTAACAAGCTATTATAGGCATGAAACGGATCTCTATAACTCAAGTTGTGGCCTTCACAAGATCACCCTGTATGACTTCCAAAAGTGGAAATTTTGCCTGTTTTAGTAATCCTGGGTGTCTAAAAATAAAAATTCGATGCGTAGCATCGACTTGCAACCAAAAGTCGATGCCGGGCATCGACTTTGAGCTTTTTCAGCCACTTTTTCAGCACTAGAATTAGCCTCTTTTACACACACATGAAAAAGACCACTTGTATGTAGGAAGTCGATGCCGGGCATCGACTTTATGCTGAAACTCGATGCCAGGCATCGAGTTGCTCCACAAACCTCATGATTTTAAGAAGTTTCATCAGTAGATAAAAGTCAGATATGAAGATAAGGACTTATCAGCTAGGATTCAATGCCAGGCATTGACTTCTCGCATAAAACTCAACCTTTCAACATACATTCGATGCCAGGCATCGACTTGCTTTGAAAAACTTCAATTCTTCAAAACATTACACAGAAGACAAACACTGGAGATGGAAGAAGAAGACTTATACACAGAACTTTAACTAGTTCTTATCATAGCTATGGAAACTCAAAAGCTTACAAGTGCTTTCTTGCTCAGAGAAGCCCGCCTATACTCAGTCATACAAAATGAGTTCTATCTCACTCTATCATTGTCTTCCTCTCTCTTCACATCGCGTCAGTTGATACAAACTAACTTATATAGTTTTTCTCTATCTCGTGACTTTTTAAAAAACTTCTAGAACTAAAGTGAACTAACTTTACAAATATAATACACTTGTGAAATTGTCCCTTCACATAGGCATGTGATTTTCTTCTAAAGCTTTGACCTTCAAATATGTGTCCAATTAGTGATTGTTTCTCCAACAGCTCCCCCTCAATCACTAATTGACATTCTCTGTTCCTTCATATCATCTTCTTTTCTTTTACTCCTGCCATGCTTTTGAATCTGCTGGTCTTCACACCATCCAAGCTCTTTGTCATTATGTCTGCTAACTGATCTTTAGTAGAAATGTACTCCACTTCAATCTCCTTCTCCATTACCTTTTCTCTGAGAAAATGGTACTCAATCTCTAAGTGCTTTGTCCTTGCATGAAAAACTGGATTTGCTGCAAGATAATGTGAACTCATATTATCTCCATGTATTGTAGGTGTACCTTGATCAATGCCCAAGCTTTTGAACAATGTCTGCATCCATATGACCTCCTTAGCTGCTTCCACAAGTCCTTTGTACTCAGCTTCAGTTGATGATAATGCTACTGTATGTTGTTTCTATGAGCACCAACTTACAAGCTTATCACCAATGTATATCATGTAACCATGATTTGATCTTCTGTCATCCTGGTTACCTGCCCAGTCTGAGTCACTGTAGGCTCTCAACTTCAAATATGATGTAAAAGGATAATATAATCCTTCCTTTATAGTTCCTTTGATATATCTGAGAACTCTTTGACCTGCAATCCAATGTTGGTCCTTTGGACAATGCATGAATTGTGACAAAACTCCCACTGCATAACTAAGATCAGGTCTTGTTAGTGTAGCATAAATCAAACTACCCACAAGAGATTGATACTTCCTCATATCTTTGTATTCTGCACCATCATATTTACTGAGCTTGTGATTAACTTCAAGTGGAGTTGAAGCTTCTCTGCAATTTTCCATATCAAACTTCTTCAATAGATTCAGAAGATACCTTTCTTGTGATATATATATGCCATGATCTATATAAGTGACTTCCATTCCAAGAAAGTATGACAACTTTCCTAGGTCACTGATCTTGAACTCTTTCTCAAGTAATCTCTTTACCTCCTTGATTCCTTCGTCTGAAGTACCTGTGATTATAATGTCATCTACATAAATACAAATGTAGATTGTACCTTCCTCTGTTCTTTTGATGAGTAGACTTGGATCTGCTTTTGAACTTTGATATCCAAGATCATTGAGATACTTCACCAGTCTATAGTTCCATGCTCTTGGAGCTTGTTTCAATCCATAGAGTGCTCTTTTCAACCTGCAAACAAAATTTGGATACCTGGAATCTATAAACCCTTGAGGTTGTTCCATGTATACCTCATCTGATATGTATCCATTCAAGAATGCATTCTTTATATCCAATTGACTTAGGGTCCATCCTTTTAAAGCTGCAATAGCAATGATTGTTCTTATAGTTGACATCTTAGCTACAGGACTGAATGTCTCATCATAATCTAGTCCATAGGTTTGGGCATAGCCTTTCACCACCAGTCTAGCTTTGTATCTGGCTATACTTCCATCTGCAACCTTCTTCACTTTATAAACCCATTTATTTCCAATTACTTTCTTACCATTTGGTTTAGGAACAAGTTCCCATGTCTTGTTCTCCTCCAGTGCATTGAACTCTTCCTTCATTGCATCTTCCCATTGCTTCTTACATTTTGCTTCATCATAGTTCTGAGGTTCTTCATCATCTTTGACCATATATGCATAGTTCTTCTGAGTTATGTAAGAAGTATCATAAGAATACCTTTCTGGTTGTCTTCTAATCCTGCTTGACCTTCTTCGTTCACATTCTTCATAAGTTTCTGGATACACCTCTTCATCAAATATAGGAGCTTCTTCATTCCTTCTTGTTAATCCACTTCTAGATGTACTTGCTTGCATATAGTCTTCATCTCTATTCACCTGCACAATTGATTTTCCTTTCTCACATCTTCTTACCTCTTCTTCAAATTCTTCAGTTGTATGAATTTGATCTGCATACCAACTTTTCTGTTCATCAAATGTAACATCTCTAGAAACAATAAATTGTTTTGTTAGAGGATTCCACAACCTGTAACCCATCTGCTTTTCATCATAACCAATGAACACATATTTTTCTACCTTTGGTTCAAGTTTATGCCTAAGCTGTGATGGCACATAAGCATATGCAATTGATCCAAATACTTTACAATGATCTAGTGTTGGTTTCTTACCCCACCAAGCTTCATATGGAGTCATTCCATTTAGAGCTGCACATGGTAATCTATTCACAAGATATGTAGCTGTATTCACAGCCTCAGCCCAAAGATAATTTGGACAATTCTTCTCCTTCAGCATAGCTCTAGCAAACTCAACCAAAGTCCTATTCCTTCTTTCTGCTACACCATTTTGTTGTGGTGTATACCTGCAGGTTATTTCCCTCTTAATACCTGCATTCCAAAGATAATCATTGAACTCTTGGGAGAAGTATTCTCCCCCTCCATCAGACCTCAGTCTCTTAAGCTTTTGACCTGTGACTCTCTCTGCATATGCATGAAAATGCTTGAAAGCTCCAAACACTTCTGATCTTTCCTTCAAAACATATAATGTTATCCATCTTGTAGCATCATCAATAAAAAGAACATAGTACCTTGAGCCACTGATAGATCCTTCTTTTGTTGGTCCCCATACATCTGTATGAATGAGCTCAAGTAATCCATCGTGTTTGAATCCTTTCTTCTGAAACGGTAACCTGTGTGCTTTACCCATTTGACATGCTTCACATTTATAAACCATATGTTGACTTTGCACATTTGGTAATCCTAGTACAGATTGATTAGCAACCATAGCTTTAATTCCTCTTTCATTGAAATGACCTAATCTCTTATGCCAGAGATCAAGTTCTGTAATCACTCCTTCACCATGTGTGAGCAAAGCTTGACCAATGTTCCCTTGTACTCTTAAAGTAAAGAGTCTACCTTCTTTCTTACCAGAGACAATCTGATTATATCCATTTTTTGGATCTTCAACAAATACTCCTTCATTTGTAAACCTGACTTGAAAACCTTTTTCAACTATCTGTCCCACACTAATCAAGTTTTTAGGTATTGTGGGAACATACAAAACATTGGTTAGCAAATCTACTCCACTCTTGCATTTCACTTTACCAACTGAATGTACACTATGTCTTGTATTATCACCTGTTTGAACTGTATGACTAGAAATGCCTTTTTCCAATTCTGACATCAATTCTACGTTTCCTGACAAATGATTAGAACATCCAAATTCTATGTAAAATACCTTTAGATCTTCTTTATCTGATGTGCTGATTGAATTCATCATCAATGATGTATGACTTTCATTCTGTGTGTCATTTGCATAGTTGTAGTAGGTGGTGTTGTAGGATTGATTCTGTCCCCAACTTCTTCCTCCACCTCTACCATAGCCTCCTCTTTGACTTTGTCTACCTCTTTGAAAATTACTTTGATATCTTCCACCTCGACCTCTGCTATTGTTGTTTTGATTCTGGTTTGATCCTTGTTGGTTGTGCCAACAGTCATGAGCCAAATGATTACTCAATCCACAGATCTAGCAAGCCTTCTTGTTGTTATTCTAATTACCTCTACCTCTTCCAAAACCTCTTGCTCTTCCTCTGCCTGTGCCTTTACCTCTTGCATAATAAACTTGAGAACTCGACTCCTCTTCATCCTTTGCTTTACCTTTATCTCCTTTCTTCTTATTCTTCATGTACATTGCAGAACTTTGTCCTTTATCTCCATCTCCCTTCAAGTCTTGCTCATATGTGAGCATCAAACCAAGTAATTGATTCAAATCTGGAACATAATGATTTAATGAAAGTTCTGTTGATAAGACAAAAGGTTTCCACCTTTCATCCCCTCTCAAACCTGCAAGTAGTTGAGCAATCAATCTGTGATCTTCAACATCTTCATCTATGGATCCAAGACTATCTGCTAGATCCTTCATCTTAGTGACATAATCACTAATACTTTGACTTGGCTTCTTTTTGAATGTTGTAAACTCTGACCATAGACTTGCTTTCCGTGCTTTAGTAGTGCTTTGGAAATGATACTCCAATGCATTCCATATATCTTCAGATGATTCCAATCCTGTGTGGTAGCAAATGATCTGAGATTGTGTTGTAAATATAGGCTTTTGCACTTGCATCCTTCTTCTGCCAATGCTTTAAAGCATCAAGTTCTTCTTTCTTTGGTCGGCTTTCATCTTCAAATACTGGCTTCTCTTCTTCACCTGTAACATATATCATGAGATCCTTACTCATAAGTAAGGCTTCCATTCTCATTACCCATGCGGGGTAATTATCTCTGTCTAGTTTGTCAATGGAGATATGATCTGCCATACTCCTCCCCTTCTGTTGCAACCTGTAAGCTTAAAGGATAAAGGATAATACCTTTTGAAGTTCTTTGTGTATGAGGATACTTCGAAAGTAATCTTTTGATGCCTTGTGTCTTCAAATGCTTCACCTTTGAAACTTTAATGAAAAACTTTTCAAAACTTCTCGTACCTTTGCCACCTTCTGCTCTTTAGGACCTTTCTGCTCTGATACCACTTGTTGATGTGTACAACACCACAAGAAATGAATTAATGTGACACTAGAATACCTCTATGGTCACCATTAACTCATTGCCACTCCAAACTTTGAGAAATGATAGCCGAAACCAAGAACTTTGCTTCTTCAGATTTTTCTAGTCACTAAAATGACATACCTTCAGTATTTTGCTAATTTCTCTTAGTTCAAATATTATTTCTCCAAGATCTTTTATAGGCTTAAACTAGAAGAGTAGAGCTTTCTAACAAGCTATCATACGCATGAAAGGGATCTCTAGAACTCAAGTTATGGCCTTCACAAGATCACCCTGTATGACTTCCAAAAGTGGAAATTTTGCCTGTTTTAGTAATCCTGGGTGTCAAAAAATAAAAATTCGACGCCTAGCATCGACTTGCAACCAAAAGTCGATGCCGGGCATCGACCTTGAGCTTTTTCAGCCACTTTTTCAGCACCAGAACTAGCCTCTTTTACACACACATGAAAAAGACCACTTGTATGTAGGAAGTCGATGCCGGGCATCGACTTTATGCTGAAACTCAATGCCAGGCATCGAGTTGCTCCACAAACCTCATGATGTTAAGAAGTTTCATCAGTAGATAAAAGTCAGATATGAAGATAAGGACTTATCAGCTAGGATTCGATGCCAGGCATCGACTTCTCACATAAAACTCAACCTTTCAACATACATTCGATGCCAGGCATCGACTTGCTTTGAAAAACTTCAATTCTTCAAAACATTACACAGAAGACAAACAGTGGAGATGGTAGAAGAAGACTTATACACATAACTTTAACTAGTTCTTATCATAGCTATGAAAACTCAGAAGCTTACAAGTGCTTTCTCGCTCAGAGAAGCCGGACTATACTCAGTCATACAAAATGAGTTCTAACTCACTCTATCATTTTCTTCCTCTCTCTTCACATCGCGTCAGTTGATACAAACTAACTTATATAGTTTTTCTCTATCTCGTGACTTTTTAAAAGACTTCTAGAACTAAAGTGAACTAACTTTACAAATATAATACACTTGTGAAATTGTCCCTTCACATAGGCATGTGATTTTCTTCTAAAGCTTTGACCTTCAAATATATGTCCAATTAGTGATTGTTTCTCCAACATCACTCCCGCTAGCGTCACTCCCACTGGTGTCACTCCCATCCGTGTCACTCCTGCCGGTGTCACTCCTGCGGGTGGTGCTACTCCCATAGGAGGTATGTCTCCTAGCTTTGTGACTCCACCACGACCATCTTTGCAGCTATCTCCTACTGGGTCTACTAGTAGACATGTGCGTTCGACACCTCAGTGCGATACAAGTTCTGGACCATCTCGTAGATCGAGGTCACGCTCTGGAGTAGGAGGTTCTAGGAGTGGATCTACAGGTAGGTCTTGAGGAGGAGGATGTGGTTGTTGTGGAGGCAGTGCAATGGACATTGTGTCGCCCACTTCTACTCCTAGGACGAATACCTCAGATGTAGGTACACCACGCAGTACACCACGTGGAACACCATGTACACCTTGGGGTGCTCATGACCATGATGAGTCTAAGGTGTATAGTATGTGAGATGGAGCTTCGGTGATGGATGCGGCTGGCAAAGCAATGCGTGCACGCATACGACAGCTTTGCTCCATCCAGTTTGGACACTCCATCATGCTAAAATGGAGTGAACAGGATAAAGATCAGAAGAATTATATCACACAGATGATTTACCAGGAGTTCCGACCAGCCGATGGACAGTCTATTGTGAGTTCAGAGTGGATTCTACACACCGCACGTGAGGTCATGTCCCATCGACGATCCGAGGCTCGTGATGCTTTCAGACAAGGCTTACCAAAGCCTGTATGGTTAGATGATGAGGAGTGGGACATGATTCGTGACGAGCAGCAGCAGACTCCTGATCGATATCGCCAGCAGTGAAATACCACAGCCACACGTTTAGATATGATTGGACCGTCACATTTGGGCAGCGGCCGATATGACACGATGCGTCATGAGTTTGTAAGTACCATTTCATTTATTGAATTTATTTGTGTTAAATTTCTCATGTATGTTTCTCTAATCTTTTTATATTTGTTTCAGGAGCTGGCAATGGGTCATCCTCCAACACGAACGGAGGAGTCTTACGGATATAGTCATGGGTTGACTGCACTATTGCAAGACTTGGAGGGACGCGATGCGGTAGTTTCATGGGAGCATTTGCGATGAGGTAATTAATTTACAAACTTGGTTTTTACTTGTTGTTTGTAATTTTCATGTGAATTTATCTCATTCTATTAATGTTCTTTGTTGAAGGACTGTTGATATGGAACGTTCTTTGCATGTGTATGGCAGTGGAAGACCAATATTTTGTATTTGATTTTCATATGGCAATACATTGCTTTGCCACATTTTGTAAAAGCGTCATATATGACAGTGGTTTGCCACACTCTTGTACATGCTTCATTATTGAAATATATAACTTCTTTTGTACATGGTTCATAGTTCATTCTGATTATCTCTTTTGTGTACAATAATACTCTATTTCATGAAATCATATTTCGGTTGTCATTAGAGTACACATCACATGTACTCGGTTTTTTTTTGGGCCTAGTGTATTGTCTTTTGTTAAGCAACATCATGGTAATGTTGTTGTAGCAAAAGACAAAACACTCTGCCCAAAAAACATTTTGCAGGTATGGTCATCGGTATATGCGACGGTACTCCCAGTAGTGTCATCGGAATAACCATCGGTACACCCAGCAGGCGATGATATAGGTGACGGTATGTCCAGCAGAAGCCTCAGTATATGCGCCGATATGGGCGCCGGTACTATCGACACTGGCGTCGCGGCAAATAAAGTCGTGTTCATTTTCCTTGGTAGAAACCTCGGTATACCATCGATGTGTGTAGTGTATATGGATTGAGGCAAGAATCATGTGCTTGGTATGAGAAGATACATGCCTACTTGATAGCACATGGTTTTGAAAATAGTCCAATTGAAAGCACCTTATATTGCTAGCCAACAGATCATTGTAGTATCTGTTGATGATATGGAGTCGTCGATCCCATGAGAAGCATATTACTAAATTTAAGGCTCATTTGCATGCCTCTTTTGAAATGTCAAAATTGGGGTATTTGCATCATTATTTGGGCATTATATTTATGCAACTTGATGGAGGAATAGCTTTGTGTCAAACAAAATACATTGACACATTATTGAATCTTTTGGCCTTGAAGATTGCAAACCTATTGCAAATCCTATGGAAATATGTTTAGATTTGAGTCTTCATTATGTTGGAGATGCATTTGACGTTGTTCTCTATTACGAGGTTGTTGGATGCTTGATCCCTATGCATAACTCAACATGATATTCAATTTGTTGTCTCTCAAATGAGCAGGTTTATGAATTGTCCAAGTGTCAAGCATTGCTAGACAATTAAACACATCTTTCCCTACTTTTTGATTACTTGGGAGATCATTATTGCAAAGATTTACATGGTTTTTTTGACTTATACTAGGTTGGTTGTTATGACACTCATGTGTCCAACATTCAATTTTTCTTCATGCTTGTTAGCTCATGCATATATTTTTTGAGCAAGTAGCATCCTATTGTGGCCACTTCTAGCTGTGAGGCTAGTTATACAGAAGCTTTCATAGTGACTATTGAGTGTGTGCAACTCAGATGCCTTTTGGATGATTCGGATGTAGGTCAATTTCTATCACCACCATCTTCACTAACAATCAGAGCACATTGGAAGTTGCAAGGAACCTTGTGTTCACTGCTCTCACAAAGCACATTGAGGTGCACTATCATTATGTAAGGAAGATGTTCTCTACTAGAGAGATCAATTTGGATTATGTGCCCACCTAGGATAATGTTGCAGAACTTTTCACAAAGGCTCTTCCTAGGGAGAATTCTTAAGCTTTTCACAAACCTTTGGTCTTACTTCATGTGCATGTGTATGTGTATGTATGTGCATGTGTATGTGTAAGTGTGTATATATGTATGTATGGGCATATGTGCCTATGTGTTTGTATATATATATATATATATATATATATATATATATATATATATATATATATATATATATATATATATACATATGCATTTGTATATGTATGAGCATGCATGTGCATATGCATGCATCTCCATTTGCATCCATGTGTATGTGCATGCATGTGAATGTGCATATGCATGTGTATAAGTATGTGTTAATGTGTTTATGTTTATGGGTATATACAATAATGCATGCATGTCATTTTATGTGTTTGTAGATATGTTTGTGCATATGCATGTGTATGTGTATGTGTGTGCATGTGTATGTGTATGTGTGTGCATGTGTGTGTATGTGTATGTGTAAGTGTAGGTGCGTGTATGTGCATGTGTATGTGTATGTGTGTATATATATGTGTGTGTGTTTGCATGTGTATGTGTGTATATGTGTGAGCCTGCATGTTCATGTATATGTGTATATGTACATATGAATGAGTAAGTGTGAGTATGTTAATTAATGAAAAAGTAAATAAATGATATATAAACAATGAGAATTGTACTTACTAATTAACCATATTTTATGCTTGGTTAACTTCTTGAATAACCTATAATAAAGAGAAAGAGAGAGATAGAGAGAGAGATGGAGAGAGAGAAAGAGATAGAGAGAGATCAAAAGAGAGAAGAGAAAAGAGAAAGAGAGAGAGAGATATATATATAAGTTGAAGGAGAAAGAGGTATAAGGAAGGGGAGAGAGAGAGAGAGAGACAATAAGACAAATATAAGAAAAGAGAGAGATTAGAAAAGAGAGAAATTCAAAAAGATATTGCTGGAGCTCGTAAGCATAATGTCGATCTGAACATTGGAGAGCTCTTCAATCAGATGCACGTAAAATGTTGATTGAAGAGTGATCCAGCATTTTTTTTAATCAAATACCACCATCACCAAAGCGATCCGAAAGCATCATGTATGTGATCATGCAAAGCATCACATAAGCAAGGCTCAACTACATTGCATAAGAAACCCTCAACTACATCGCATAAGCAATGCAAGTGAGTGTCACATATGCAATGCTCCCTTATAAATCGTATAAGCAATGTTCTCGTGAACACCACTTTGAGGATTGAAAACAACTTTAAAAATAACGTTGAGATTAATATCGTTCAGATGATGGTTTGTGCTCGATACTTGATTCGATGAACTGCATGATTATGTAGCAACAAAAATGTGTAGTGTTAACCATCGCTATGCCCCAATATTCCTTGTAGTGTATAAAACATGCAATGGATTTTGTTATAGACATGCATTTGGAAGCGGATGCATAGATTCAGATGGTCTAATTTGTTGAGATATCAAGCTCAAGATGTGATGCTCCAATATGACATGTATCACTTTTTCATTTCTATAAGATGAATGGTGGTCACACCAGTATATGCCAGGGATACTTCACTGAGTTTTACTAGATTTATCTATCGAGAGTGATGGCACATTTGTTTCCTGCCAGATCATGCATTTGCAAACATTAGGATTTTCCTTATGTACTGTTCTTTATATATTGCACTTGTTGTATTGTTGTTTTAGGTCATTATTGTACATTCCTTTTATGTAATAGAAGAAAAAGAAGAAGAAGATCATTCTTCCTTGCCTCAATCTGTGTGTTGCTTGTTTTTTATTGTGAGAGAGTGTGTGTGAGAGTTCTCTTCCTTATCTCCTTCCTCATGACATGGTATCAGAGCCAGTGTGGCTATAGAGAGCTCCTGGAGAAGACTGACAGTGAAGAGTATGCAAGAAGGCATGAAGAAAGCACAATTCACAAACCACCTTCAATTGCTACAAAAATTGATGTGAAGGTAGAAGGTGTCAAAATAGTTTCATGAGTTATCCCTTTAGGGTCACTTGTTTTTTTTAGATTTTTGTTTTGGAGCCATCTTGACCTCTATTTCGAGCCCATAAGGTGGGGCCCACAAGAAAACCATGCCAGTTTCCAAAATTGTAACTTGCGTCCTATTTTCCAGCATTGATACATTCCACATCTTGAATTTCAAGGAATTCTGTATAGTGTTGGTACACAAAAACTGTGTTTTTCTTAGATGAAATTTTCATGTCATAGTGCAACAATGTTCAAGTAGTACTACTTGTAGTGTTTTTCAGTGTTGTGAATTGTTGCAAAAATGGCAAATGCAGATGGAATGAGTCAAGTTATGAGCTATAAGTTGGACAAGAACAACTTCCATGCTTGGAGATTTAGAATGATGAATTTCTTGATGGAAAAAGGCCACTCGAAGTACATCGAAGGAGAGAAAAAAAATGCTCCATAGTTACTAGAGAGGAATCAGACTATGGACCAGTTAAGAGCATATGAGGAATGGAATCAAGGAGCATGAAAGGGAATGTATTGGCTATCTCTTAGCATACATGATAGCATGGTTGGGCACATAGAGGATGCCAAGACTCTCAAAGATGCTTGGAGCAATTTGTTCACATTGTATGAGACTAATACAGAGGCATAGAAATTACAACTCAAGAACGAGCTACATACACTAGAGAAAAAGGGTATGTCGGTAAGTGACTACACCCTGAAAATCAAAAGCATATGTGAGTCACTTGCATCTATTGGCATGAATGTAGATGATGATGATAGGGTGGAAGTGTGCATTCATGGTTTATGAGTTGCATATAAACAGTTCAACACTTCTCTAGACCAAGGAAAATATTGTGAATTTTGTTGATCTGGTATCCATGCTGATTATTGAAGAAAACAATCTTGGTGAGGATTCAAAGTCCCAAGGAAGACCTAGTTTTGAGCACGCATTCTACTCTAGTAGAGGAAGAGGTAGAGGTAGAGGCTTCAGAAGTGGAAGAGGACACAATAACCAAGACCAAGGTCAACAACAAAATCATGTAGCAGGTAGAGGATAGTTTTGATGTCTCTGTCGTCCCTTGACAGGCTTTTCTTCTTGTTTCTGGTGCTGTGCCCATAGTCGATCACTGCCCGCCTCTGTGGAAGTTGTAATGATGTTGTTTTACTAGTGGGCAAGGAACTAATCATAACTCAGGACCTATTGTATTGGTCGTGGCCTCTTCTTCTCTTTTCTTCGTATGCAACCCGTGTAGTTGGACTACCTGAGATTTGTAGTGTAGTTCACCAATAACCTCTTTAAATTTGGGTTATTGTGTTAAGTCGGGTTGCCACGCACTCCACCAGTGGAAGGTATGAAGATGTGGTCCTTCAGCCTTCGATTTGGACCTTCCGAAGACCCAGATGTTGAAGGACCTCCTTAAGGATTAGGACCTGTCGGATATCTTCTTGCACTTCTTCATGGATAGTTCCCGGCCTTGGTCCGTCCTTCACTCCTATGCACTGTTCCTTGATGTGTGTGCCCTTGCAGGGCTCTCTGGAGAGATGGGTGTTGCGCCCCTGAGGGGCTTCTTGCAGAGATATATCTTCAGATATTATCTTTTAGTGAAGCTTCTTTCTTGGTCTTCTTCTTTTCTTCTTTTTGCTGGACTCTCCCTCAACAGTGCCCCCCTCCTGAACTCTGTTGTCCTCGACAGGCTTTGGAAGTCGGCGAGAGTATGTTCGGTAAACTTTTTGCTCTGTTTCATTTAGCAGATTAGCTTCACGTATCATAAGTTGCTTCCACTGTTCTGCTTTCTCACCATCATGTGGTGGCTGTCTGTGATCAGCAAAGAAGCTTAATTCATATGCCACTAATCTGGCATTCAAGTTGGATGACATCTTTAAGAAAATTTTTGAATCAATTTCAAAAAATCCTGTGAAGAAAGCTTCTTCAAAGGTTTGCATATATGTATTGAGTCAAAACATGAGCCTAGAATAATATGCCATTATTGTGGGTCGGCTAGCCATAACAGACAAATAAAAAATGAGGATATCTGTTCCTTGATTAATACCAATGAAATTTAAAAATGTATAAGCCGTGTGCTTGAACACCTTCAACACTGTAAGTATCATGCTGAGGATTTTATTCGTCATCGTGATAGTTAGATCGGGTACTCTTGCATAACAATGCAACCAAAATTCAATGGCTTTTACCATGTAATCCTCCGTTGGTAGATAATTATGAGGTGGACTTGGAAGTAGCGGATAGTTCAGCCACTGTTTATTGATTACACCATTCAGCATGTCCACAAATTCTCTTGTTTCTCTGCGATGGGGTGCTGGGCAAAATGAAGGGTTTACCTGTAATAAATACGGTGCTGCTTGCCAGTGCACCCGCAAGGTAGGATTTTTCTCCAAAAAGTTTCTTCTCAATATAGGCTGTGCAGCTTCAAATTCCTCTTGAGTATAATTGAATGTATTATCTTTGAAGTGCAGCTGCTCGTCTGGATTTTTCTGTGTGATCTTCTTTATGTATTGCCTTGTTTTCTCTTTCAATAGTCCATATGGGATGTTGAAAGGCTTCATTATTGTCTCCAAGTCTTTGCCTTTTATTTTTGCTTCTTTCATGACTTTGATCACTTCATTTTCAAAATTTTCTGTGAATCGGGACACCAATAGTGCTCATTCCTTTTGACCTATTTCTGCAGCATATGGCATGGGATGGTCCTCACATGGTTCCGCCATCTGCTCTTTTATTGGAGAATTATAAATCAGGGGAGATAGAGGATGTACCTCTACTTTGTCAGTAGGATTCTCTTGTCTTGGCTCTACTGGTGTCCCGATGGATACTTTTTGTTCTCCTTTAGTTTCTAATTGGGCAAGGCGTTCAGTCTTCTCTTTGACTTCTTGAAGAGCTGCCCGAAGTGCCTCTTTTGTAGCAAGTAACTCATTACCAATCTCTGCTACCTGATCCATATTTTCACTGTAACTCACTGCAAGTTTTCCATTGGCAATGTTCAACTATTTCTTGAGCTCATTGGTTTCGTTAATGTACCTGCGTTCCCATTCTTCTTTTCTTGCTTGCTCTTGTTTCAGCAGATCTGCATAGTTCTCAATCTGATCTCTCAGTTCCTTCTGGTCAATAGCTGAAGTCTCTTGTTTTTCTATATGTTGGTCATACAGTAACGCCTTCATCAATTCTTTATTTCTGCTGCATAAGTTATCATTCTCCTCCATATATACTTTTAGCTGTGTTTCAAGTAGATTGCTTTGAGCTTTCATCCTCTCTTTGTCTGCCTTACTAGCTTCATGCTGTCTTTGTAAATCTATCAGTTGTGTTTGGAGCTAATGATGCTGTTTCATCAATGTATTACATTGTTCTTTGACTGTGATTATCTCTTTTTCCTTAGTTGAAACCTCTGGTTGGGCTTGGATGAGTTGTGCCAACAATTGCTCACTCATTACTTGAAATTGATTCTTTTCCCGCATGGCCTTGTCGTAATTTGCATCCGTTTCCATCATTTGTTATTGCGTATCCATGGCCGTTTTTATCATTTGCTTAACAACACATTTTAATTGAGTAACATCAACATTCAACCATGTGGTAGGGATGCTAGGTTCTTCACCTGTGGTAACATCTTTCCCTTGTGCCACATGTAACGTTGTATCATGGGGCTGCCGAATATGGAATTGTATCCGTGGCTTAGCCTCCCTGTGGTCAATCTTTCCTTGTGGCATATCGTCAGGTACTTCAATGAAAACTTGCTCCCCTTCATGTGGTACATATCCTTCTTTATCCATGTGTGTTTGTATTTCCTCTTTCACCAGTGGCACTACGTCATTTTTTGTAATCGAAGCTTCCTTGATGCTGATTTTGGACTGATCGTTCAATTGAATAACATGTACTGGTTTAGTGGATGCTTCTGGATTCTTTTCCTGTGACTGTTGATTGTCAGGTGTAACTTCAACCTGATTGATCTGTGTCCATTCCTCATTGTGGGTTTCCGTTCTTATGTCAGTGTCTAAGGTGTCTTTCTTAGGGCTGGATTCCTCGTTAGTGTTCGAATCTTCTAATCCCAGTTCTTTATATCTGGCAATTTGTTCTGGGGTATGTTCTTTATCCTTTTGTTTCTTTGTCTGGCTTGCCTGTCTGTATTGATGGCCTTGAACATTTAAGTTCACTTGCCCTCGCATATACATGTGCGTCTCCTCTAGAGCGGCAGAAAGGTCCCTTTTCGTAATCGTCTGTTGTGTCAGAGGAATCTTGGGTAATGTATGAGTCCTCTTTGATTGTGGTGTCTCTTGAGCTTCTTCCTCTCTAATGCTTTTAGTCTCTCTCATGGGTTTCTTTGAACTGGTTCCCACTTCTTCGATGGAGATGACCGTTTTCTTTCTCTTAGGAACCGTTGCTGACTTTGCATAATTTGCAATCTCCGTTGAAGATGGCATCATGCGTAAGCACTCCTTCATTTCAAGTGCCTCATAAATTAGCAAGCTCAATGCCGAACTTCCATTCAAGAAATTTTTCTGACCCCACTTTTTCTTTGCTTCAAATAGGCAGTCTTGAATATATGGAGTCATATTTACTTTATTTCCGACTTGCCTCATAGCATGTGAAAGAAGTTGCACTACTATTTTCTGAGGTGCTGTATATCTATGCATACTAGGAAAGCAAAAATTTGGGTCGTGAAATTCATCTTTGACATTGGTAATGTTGGTGCAGACCAATCACCAATTGAAGGCTTGGAAGATCAAATGATGAAGGAAGAATCAATTCCTAAAGTGTGGAAGAAGATTACATTCAGAGGAATAGAGAAGTGTACACATATGTACATTAGCATAGTCATAGATGACTTAGATCTTTTGTTCAGTAAGAATCATGTACAAATTATCTATAAATACTTTGAGAAAGTCGGGACATGAATGAGAGCATATGTGACAATAGTTAGAAGTCAAGAATGAGGGAGATAGAAGTCATGAGAAAGAGGAAAAGTTAGTTGAGTTAGCTCTCATCACTCAGTTGTAATTCTTCTGAGTAAATGAAAATTTTTGCGCCCGATGTTTCTGCGTGTTCTCCTTCTACAGTAGATCAATTGTGAAATGCTTTTGTACAAGTCTAAGTTGAGAGTTGCTTGACCTCTGTGCAAAGTTTTAGCTTCCAATTGTAATCAGGCTGAGTGAATTAAGTGTAGGAACATTCATATGTGAAGTATGTTCACTGGTTCCTAAAACAGGCGCAGATTTTGAAGTTAATGTTTTGATCATTTCTCCTAGCACAGTTTAAAGTTTTGCATGAGTGAGGGCTTAATCTTTAAGTTGGAAGATAAGCTACTTATGTCTAGAAGCATTTTGTAAAACGGGTTCTATTCAAGGAGAACCAAGTCTTAAAAGTTACAGGTGTAAAGTCGACTGTTCTGAGTAACAGTTTCTGACATAGGTAACTTGAGAAGTTGATTTCTCAAGTTATACTTAATCTTTTGAAGAGATTCAACTTGGAGAAGATGCGCAATCTCTAGGAGATACTTCATACAAAGTTTCATCAAAAACTTTACACGTTTGATAAGTCAATGTGGAGAAATAGTGCAGCAGATTTTTCTGTGTTTCATCTTCTTCACAGATTTGTTAATCTTTTGATAATTAGCAATTGATCCTCTAAATTAGTGGAGTGTTTGACTTACTCTTGGTATAGAGGTGCTCTAATCACAAGAGTAAGTTGTTCTTTTGGAGATTAACATTCTCCATCAGTGGTATCAGAGCAGGAGACATCAATTTGAAGAAAGGAGGATCCCGACTGCTGCAGATTCAAGAAATTCAACACTTGAAGGACTAAGAAGTGAAAGCTTGGAGTCAAAGCTCGAGGAGAAGACTAATTGACATCAAGAAAGGCAAAAGGAGTCCAATTCGAAGTAAAGGTACATACATTGTTTGTAAAGCTTGAAGATTTCAATACACATGTGAATACAAGATGGGAGAAAGCTTGCAGATTGATAAGCTAGATAGGGAGAACTATCCAGCATGGTCCATGAGGATGGAAGCACACCTCATGAGCAAAGATCTTATAGCATTTATTACAGGAGATGAAGAAAAACCAGAGTTTGCAGATCCAAGTATTCCTACTAGGGAAGAACTTGCAATGTTGAAGACTTGGATGAGAAAGGATGCTCAAGCAAGGAGTATCATCTACATGGCTGTAAATGATTACCTTTTACCTCACATCAGAGGTTTGGAAAGTGCTACAGATGTTTGGAATGCCTTGGAAGAGCATTTCCAAAATACAACTAAGTCAAGGAAGTCCTCACTATGGGCTGAGTTCACAACCTTCAAGAAGAGGAGCTCACAATCAATTTCAGATTATGTGGCAAGGATGAAAGATATTGCAGATAGCTTGGGAGCAGTGGATGAAGACATTGAAGAGGAAAAGTTGGTAAGACAAATACTTACAGGTTTGAGAGGAGATGAGAAGTGGAAGCCTTTTATATTGTCCATAGAGTTGTCACTTGATCACTTTACTCCTGACCTTAATCAATTGCTAGGACATATGCTAACCTTTGAGCAGGATCTTAAAGGAGACAATGATAGAAGTACAAGTCAAGCTATGTACTCTAAGGACAAGAAAAAGAATGGCAAGGGAAAGCAATCAAATGATGATGAAGGGAATTCAAATCAAGCTAACTTCACAAAAGGGAAGACAAATTTCAGAGGTAAAGGAAGAGGAGGTAAGAACAAAGATAATACTAAAGCTTGTTGGATTTGTGGCAGAACAAATCATTTGGCAAATGATTGTTGGTATAACAATCAAAATGGTGGAAACAATAATCAGAATTATAGTCAAAGAGGTAGAGGAGGCTGAAACCAAAGAGGCAACTTCAGAGGAAGAGGTGGTAGGACATCATATGGTAGAGGAGGTGGAAGAAACTTCCAATCTCAGTCCTACAACAATAATTATTACAATTATGCATCAGATCAGAAGGATGACATGACTCTTATCTTGAATGCAACTCATGAATCAATGGGAGAAGATCAAAGAGTGTTTTATATTGACTCAGGATGTAGCAACCATCTGAGTGGGAATCTATCTTTGATGACTGATATGGAAGCAAGGGTGAATGGACATTCAGTTCAGACAGGTGACAATACCAAACATAAAGTGGAGAGCATTGGATCAGTGAAGACAAAGAGTGGAAGTACACTTCTGAGCAAGGTACTTTATGTTCCTACTATTCCTAAAAATTTGATAAGTGTAGGGCAAATTGTGGAGAAAGGATATGAGGTAAGATTCACAAATGATGGTGTTTATGTACAAGATCCAAATCAGGGATATAGAACCATAATTGCTGGAAAAAAGGAAGGAAGATTGTTCACTCTCAAAGTCCAAGGTAATGTGGGACATGCATTATTTACCTATGGAAGTCAAAAGGTATCTGAATTAGACCTATGGCATAAAAGGCTAGGTCATTTCAATGAGAGAGCTATAAAGGAGATGTCAAAGAATCAGGTGGTGCTTGGATTGCCAAATATTGAAGGGCAACATATGGTGTACAAGTGTGAAGCTTGTCAATTAGGTAAAGCACATAAGAGTTCTTATAACAAATCAGGGTACAAGTATTCAAATATGCTTGAATTGGTTCATACAGATGTATGGGGTCCCTCAAGGGACTATAGCATAAATGGATCCAGATATTATGTGTTGTTTGTTGATGATGCAACCAGGTGGATTACTTTGTATGTAATCAAGGATAAATCAGAAGTTTTCAAGACATTCAAACATTTTCATGTCTATGCAGAAAGGATCACAGGACAAAAGCTAAAGAGGTTAAGATCAGATGGAGGGGGAGAGTATTTCTCAAAAGAGTTTGATGATTATTTGTGGAATGCAGGTATCAAAAGAGAAGTAACTTGCAGGTACTCCCCTCAACAGAATGGAGTAGCAGAAAGGAGGAATAGAACTCTTGTAGAGTTTGCAAGAGCCATGATGAAGGAAAAGAATTGTCCAAATTACTTATGGGCAGAAGCCATTAACACTGCAACATACCTTGTGAATAGGTTGCCTTGCAAAGCTTTGGATGGAGGAACCCCTTATGAAGCATGGTGGGGTAAGAAGCCTAGTCTTGATCATTGTAAAGTATTTGGATGTATTGCATATGCTTATGTTCCTTCACAATTAAGACATAAGCTAGAACTAAAAGCAGAGAAGTATGTGTTTATTGGATATGATGATAGACAGATGGGTTACAGGTTGTGGAGTCCATCTACAAAGCAATTTCTTGTTACTAAAGATGTGACATTTGATGAGCAAAATATGTGGTATACAGGATCACCAAATGAGTATACAGGTGTTGAAGAAATACAAAGGAAAGGAAAGGCAAAGGTAAAAGTTTGTGAAGAAATTGTTGATGAAGTTGACTCTAGATGTAGAGTGCAGGATCATGTAGAAGAAGGGCCAAGATTTGATCCAGAATCAAATGAGGCTGAAACTTCAAGAAGTGCAGAAATCAGAAGATCTACAAGGGAAAGGAAAGAACCTATAAGGTATAGTTATGATACATCTTTCCTAACAACAAAAGATTATGCCTACATTGTGAAAACAGAAGAAGATCCAACCACTTATGAAGAAGCCAAAGGTAAACAGAATTGGGAGAAGGCAATGCAGGAAGAGTATGATGCTCTACTTGAAAATGAAACTTGGGAACTAGTACCAAGACCAAAGAATCAGAAGGTCATTGGATGCAAGTGGGTATATAAAACAAAGAGGTTTGCAGATGGTAAGGTGTCTAGATATAAGGCTAGACTTGTGGTCAAAGGTTATGCCCAAACTTATGGGGTAGATTATGATGAAACATTTAGTCCTGTTGCTAAGATGTCTACAATTAGGACATTGATTGCTATTGCTGCTTGCAAGGGATGGAAATTATCACAATTGGATGTGAAAAATGCATTTCTAAATGGATACATTGCAGATGAAGTATATATGGAGCAACCAGAAGGCTTCATGGAATCAATTGGATCAGATTATGTGTGTAAGCTCAAGAGAGCTTTATATGGGTTGAAGCAAGCCCCAAGAGCTTGGAATTACAGATTGGTCAAGTTCTTGAATGAATGTGGATTTCAAGCATCAAAGGCAGATAGTAGCTTGCTAGTGAAGGCAAGTGAAAATGGATACATTTACATGTGCATTTATGTTGATGATATTATTGTTACAGGAACAGATGCTCAAGGAATCAATGAACTTAAGAAGCAAATAGAGAAGGAGTTTAAGATAAGTGATTTGGGAAACTTATCTTATTTTCTAGGAATGCAGATTGTGTATACTCAACATGGAGTATATGTTTCACAAGAGAGATACTTGAAGAATCTTCTAGTCAAATTTAACATGGAAGATTGCAGGACCTCAACTACACCATTGGAGGTAAATCATAAATTAAGCAGGTATGGAGATGAAGAGTTCAATGACTTGAAGAAATATCAGAGTTTGGTAGGTAGTCTAATCTATGCTACCTTAACAAGGCCAGATCTATCATATGCAGTAGGTGTGTTGTCACAATTCATGCATTGTCCAAAGAAGACTCATTGGATTGCAGCCCAAAGGGTACTCAGATATATCAAAGGAACCCTAAGTGAAGGTTTGTATTATGGTTTCACTTCTGACACAAGAATCAAAGTGTTTAGTGATGCAGATTGGGCAGGTGACTCAGATGATAGAAGGTCTACTCATGGATATCTATGTTATGTTGGAGATAAGTTAGTTTCTTGGTGTTCAAAGAAGCAACATACAGTTGCTTTATCATCCACAGAAGCTGAGTATAAGGGAATGGTAGAAGCTGCAAAGGAAGTGATATGGTTGAAGAACTTGATGAAAAGTTTTGAGTTTGATCATAGTACTCCAATAATTTTTGGAGACAATATGAGTTCTTTGTATTTGGCAGCTAACCCTGTTTTTCATGCCAGGACTAAGCATATAGAGATTCAGTATCATTTCTTGAGGGAAAAGGTATTAGATAAAGAGATTGAAGTGATGTATACTCCAACAAAAGAACAAGTGGCAGATATGATGACAAAGAGTCTGGATGGACCTAAGTTACAAAGGTTCAAAGACATGACAAGTATAAAGAAGACAGAGAAAACCTCAATTGATGATTGAGGGGGAGCTGTTGGTGCAGACCAATCACCAATTGAAGGCTTGGAAGATCAAATGATGAAGGAAGAATCAATTCCTAAAGTGTGGAAGAAGATTACATTCAGAGGACAAGAGAACTGTACACATATGTACATTAGCATAGTCATAGATGACTTAGATCTTTTGTTCAGTAAGAATCATGTACAAATTATCTATAAATACTTTGAGAAAAGTCGGGACATGAATGAGAGCATATGTGACAATAGTTAGAAGTCAAGAATGAGGGAGATAGAAGTCATGAGAAAGAGGAAAAGTTAGTTGAGTTAGCTCTCATCACTCAGTTGTAATTCTTCTGAGTAAATGAAAATTTTTGCGCCCGATGTTTCTGCGTGTTCTCCTTCTACAGTAGATCAATTGTGAAATGCTTTTGTACAAGTCTAAGTTGAGAGTTGCTTGACCTCTGTGCAAAGTTTTAGCTTCCAATTGTAATCAGGCTGAGTGAATTAAGTGTAGGAACATTCATATGTGAAGTATGTTCACTGGTTCCTAAAACAGGCGCAGATTTCGAAGTTAATGTTTTGATCATTTCTCCTAGCACAGCTTAAAGTTTTGCATGAGTGAGGGCTTAATCTTTAAGTTGGAAGATAAGCTACTTATGTCTAGAAGCATTTTGTAAAACGGGTTCTATTCAAGGAGAACCAAGTCTTAAAAGTTACAGGTGTAAAGTCGACTGTTCTGAGTAAGAGTTTCTGACATAGGTAACTTGAGAAGTTGATTTCTCAAGTTATACTTAATCTTTTGAAGAGATTCAACTTGGAGAAGATGCGCAATCTCTAGGAGATACTTCATACAAAGTTTCATAAAAAACTTTACACGTTTGATAAGTCAATGTGGAGAAATAGTGCAGCAGATTTTTCTGTGTTTCATCTTCTTCACAGATTTGTTAATCTTTTGATAATTAGCAATTGATCCTCTAAATTAGTGGAGTGTTTGACTTACTCTTGGTATAGAGGTGCTCTAATCACAAGAGTAAGTTGTTCTTTTGGAGATTAACATTCTCCATCAGGTAAGGCCATCTTGATTCCATCCAAAAGCTCTATTGATTATCTCATGAGTGAATCTAATTGTTTTCCATGTACCCACTTTGTCGAGCACTCTTGCTTCTGGGACTGATGGCTTATCTAATACAAACTGTAGTGTATTCATCACTTGTGTACATCTTTGAAAGTCAGGCAGGTATATTGGAAGTCTTAGGAATGCATTAATTCCTGCTCGTGTCCAGACATCCGTCATGCACGGTAATCCTTGTACTATAGTCTGGAAATCTTGGGACATGATAGAGAAGTGGTGATCCCTATCCATGATCTTAATGGTAGCCATAAAAAGAAGCTCGGACACTGGTTGATTATCAAGAAACCAATGACCTCTTGCCTTCATAATTGATTCCAAGTGAAGAAGAAGGATCTCTTCCTCTTGCGTAGCCTTGGAATTAGAGGATGCCATCTGCACTCAATATATACCAGTAATTAGTGGCAAGCTGATATCAAGAATCATCCTTCACTTATCCTTCTTAAATTTGCAACTCTCCGAGTGGATTGTGTCGTCCCTTCCCCATGGGTGTGAGAAAGGTAATACCTGGGATTTTTCATACTTAATCTGTTTTACTCCATTGGGATAGCCTGTACTCCCAGCATTCTTGGAGAATGTAGTGCTTCTCATGTTGTACTTTTGCTTCGTTTGCCGTTTGAATCTTTGAATGATTTTTGTTGCGTGGCGAGGTTCTTGCTCTGTCTTGTAGTGGTTTATCTTCTGTTGTTTGGCCTTTAGATCATACTGATTCTTCTTGTGCCTTGGCTTGTCCTTTTTGATGATTGTCACTTGGGCACATGACTTGGGAATCCATATTTGCATTCGGGCCGGCTGGGTGGCTATCACCTTCTTCGGGATCCATACTCTAGCAATTCTTTGTGGACCTAGGTGTCCCACGTGACTTGCATTTTTATTCTGTTGTTCCTTATGATGTCGTGAGTAGTTATTTTGTTGAAGATATGCAGTCACTTGATCCTTTCTAATCCAAGCTTGTCTAGTGTAAGGAATAGGGTATATTCTAATCTGTGCAAGTTCGTGATAATCTTGTTGACTAGTCTCTCTTGTGCTCGGTTCCTCACTGAGGCTTTTATTGGATAGAACACTAATCATGTGATTTACCAAATTAGAAGATTGTGTGAAAGCGAGATTTGGTGCATTCTCACATGAAGTACTTGATGATGCGGTTTCCATAGTGTGAGTGAACATACATTCATCATCGTGCTCGTTTGAGTGAGCTCTCGGGTCTATACATTTGGCTTTGACCGGTCGTTCGTCTAACATGCTGAATACCTCACGATGTCCTATCTTAGCTGAGATATATCCTAGGGCCAATTGAATAGTCACTTCATATTCGTATATCCAGTCTTGACCTAACACGAGCTCTTCTAATAAGTCCTGATCACGACATACTACAAGTTTTTGTTCCATCGTGTTGTTTCCGAGATGTAGAAGTAAGGTAATCTCGCCTATACATTTAGTCATTTTTCCTTCTATTCCAATCATCTTTGCCTTAGATGGGCGTAATTCCTCCTTGAGTTTCTGAGCCAATGAATACTTAATACAACTTACAGCTGCTCCTGTGTCAATGAGAGCATCCACTAAGTGGTACTCTCCTGTTCCAGCACCCAAGTTCAAGTATGGTTGCTTTATTTGTTGTTCTAGGTTGTTAGTGGCTCTAAAATTAGCCATTGGGATGAGTTCCTCTCCTTGTCAATATCTCTCATCTCTCTCTCATCCACTCTTTTCGTTTCCTGATTCATTCTAGTGCTTCTTTTCTAGCTTCTTCTCATATCCTTTCTTCCTCTTTGCGCCTATTTTTACCCATTATTAGTCGTGACATTACCTCTTCTGTCAATGGCTCTAAGTATTTTTTTACTCGACAACCACTGATATAGTTTGGCAATACTTCTCCATCTAGGATTGCTAAACTGATGGCTCAGCTGGTAGATATACGATTGATGATCAATGGGCCATATCCTCTTTTTTGCAGTTTCTTAGCATGTAGCTTCAAATTATAAACCAAAACTAAATCTCCTTCCTTCAAGTTTTTATCTTTAATATGAGCATCAAAATATGCCTTTTGTCGTCTTTTAGTAGCATAAATCCTAGCTACTGCTTGTAACCTACTTTCGTGTAACTTTTCTATTTGATCCAATTGAGATGATAATTCATGTCCAGTCCACTCGTAAGTTGTTACTACTCTGAGAGTGGGTATTAAGAAATCAATTGGCAAGATAACATTCTGTCCGTACACTAAGTTAAAAGGAGTAGTCCCTATGGCTGTTTTGTAGGCTACTCGGAATGCCCATAAAGCATGATGTAATTGCTTATACCAATCAGATCTACCATTGTTAACTATTTTAGTGAGGACTGTACACAAAATTTTGTTTGAACTTTCGGCCTGTCCATTGGCTTGTGGGTGATATGGGGCTGATTTCTTATGAATTACTAAGAATTCATTCGGTAGGGCCTCTATCACTTCATTCACAAAATGTGTGCCTCTATCACTCACAATTTCTATAGGCAATCCAAATCTAGTGAAGACATTCTCAAAGAGGAACTTGGTCATAGTCCTCACATCATTTTTCTTGGTTGCTTTGGCTTCCACCCATTTGGTCAAATAGTCTGTGGCTACGATTATGTACTCGGCATGGGATCCTTTAGCTGGTGGGCTAATAGGTCCTATGAAGTCTATTCCCCATTTAGTAAAGGCTCTGGCACTCATCATGGGTTTCAGTGGCATTTCATCCCTTCTAATAGGATATTTGGTTCGTTGGCAGGTATCACATCATTGAACATACGTGGCTGCATCTTGATGTAGAGTTGGTCACCACATTCCTGCAAAGAGAATCATTTTTTGCAATTTTAT
Organism: Ceratopteris richardii; assembly: GCA_020310875.1. Taxonomy (NCBI): domain Eukaryota; kingdom Viridiplantae; phylum Streptophyta; class Polypodiopsida; order Polypodiales; family Pteridaceae; genus Ceratopteris; species Ceratopteris richardii. Next base: position 152,283,515 of record CM035412.1, read on the forward strand.
CTGCCAAAAAATGTCCTCCTGTAGCTCCTGTATGTCCCATCTCTAAAACAGCAAGATACTCATCTTCATGAATGCACATTCGTAAATGATTGTCTCTTCCTCGCTTGAAGAGTTGTTTTCCTATAAGACCATAGTCCTTGCTTTGTTCGGTGAGTGCACGTTTCCTCGCTAGAGTAGCTCCTTTTGGGTACTCTTGGGTCTTCAAGACTTTCACCAAAGGCATGCTCCATCTTAGCATAGAGTAGAGTTCTCTTCTGGACTTCATTCTTGACAAGTTGGTCCGACTGATACATAGTTATGTGTGTCCCTCTACATGGTTGGCCAATATATGCCTAATCTCTTTAGTGTTTTCCATGTTCCGTTCGCATTTAAATGAGTTTTCCATTGATTTACATGTGCTTTTTGAAGCCACATTTCTTGTTCCTCTTCTTCCACGCATCTCATGAGTAATCCACTTGAGTCTTGGTGATATAAAGTTCCAGCAATGATATGAAGGTTTTTAGTCTTCCATAGGTCTTGGTTTCGGTTTGGTGTGATCCCATGTTTAGGTCCATAAGTGAGAATAGGGATCAACTTTTCTGCCCATTGTGGACATACTTCGAGATTGAAAAGGTAAGTATCTGGTAGATCATTTGGTACTCCTATGGGGGGTTCGTCATGGGTCATTCTCGATAAGTGATCTTCCCTAATGTGTGTATTCCCTTTCTTGACTACTACTTCAAAATCAAATTCCATCAACAATAGAAACCATCGTACTAGTCGTCCCGTATTACAAGGCTTATTGACTAGGTACAGTAGGGTTTGATGATCGATGAAGAATTTGAATTTGTTTGCCAAAAGGTAGTGTCAAAACTTCTTCACTGCGTACACCATCCCTAAACCCTCTCTCTCTGTCATGGTATAATTGCGCTCTACTTGATTCAGTTGTCTACTGGCATAGGCTATAGGGTGTTCTAACTTCCTTGTATTCGCGGGTTGAGCTAAGATGCAACCAATGGCAAACTTGGAAGCATCGACGTGAATGTGAAACGGTTTGTTTCAATTAGGCACACGAAGGATTGGTGCTGAACTTAATCGACTCTTTAATTCGTTAAAGGCCTTTTCACATTCTTCTGTCATAATTGAACTAAGACAATAATGCATAAAGAGGTCTAGCAATTATGGCATACATGTGTATAAATCTTCGGTAGTATCCACAGTGTCCCATAAATGCTTGCACTTCTTAGCAGTCTTTGGTCTCGGCAAATCCAGAATTACCTTGATTTTGTCATCTGTGGAAATTCCATTTTTAGAGACAATGTGTCCTAATATCTTTCCTTGTCGAACCATGAAGATGCACTTTTCTGGATTGAGACACACTCTATATTGTCGACATTTGGCAAATATCTTTCCTAGTTCAGGGATATGTTCTGATCGTATAGCTGAATAAGTGCATAAATCATCCACGTATACTTCCATGCTCTTTCTCAAGAACTCCTTGAATACATTACACATCAATCTTTGGAAAGTGGTTGGGGCATTGGTTAGAACAAAAGGCATCACCCTAAAGGCGTATACTCCCCATTCAGTTGCAAAGGCTATTTTATGTTGGTCCTCAGGAGCAATGGCTACCTGATTATATCCTGAAAAGCCGTCTAGAAAACTATAAACTTCCTTCCCTGCCACTCTTTCCAAAACATGATCTGTGGGGTAATGGGTAACTATCTCTTATGGTGGTAGCATTTACTTTTTTCAAATTAATGCATACCCTTAACTTGTTGGTGTAATTTGCAAGCCTACACATTTGGCTCAAAGGATCCCTTAAAGTCTACACATACATGAAGAAGCATAGGAACATATGCTAATGGTTAATTACCACTTTACCTCATTGTAAAAATCAATTTGACTTAGAATCTTTTTGTAATCACCTACCACAATGAGTCGTGGAAAAGTAGCTCATTTGATTGAAGGAATATTTCCAAGATTTTAGGAGCTTGATCATAGGGAGCCAAATTTTGAATTTGAATTCAAATCCTTGCTCATCACATATAAAACTGAACTTGAAAAGTCGCGGGTTAAGTGAGATCATTCCTGAGCCTCATTCTACTCAGTTTGTGTGTGTGTGAGGACTATACCATAGCCTACACCTCTCTACACCATTAGGCAATGTTATTCATGCCAATGGGATTGTATACAAGTGTTAATTAATAGATACATTTACATCATTAATCTCTGAGTTCTCTGTTAGTCTACTCAAAAGTCTGTCAACTTCTCAAGGACATATCTCGGTCAATTCTCCACCAAATCAAGTGATTCAAAGCTTGTTGGATTCAGATCAAAGTCATCACATGCTATCAAAGTTTGAAGTGATTATTTTAAGCCATTTCAGAGAAATCTGCATCGAGGTAAACTCTGATCAATTTCTGCTACAATCCTAAAAAGTCGGGGTTATAGCTAAACTTGCTAAATTGATTTCTCCTAGCATATTTTATCTTTTTAGATCATTCCACTTGAAAATGGTAGATTACTAAGCTAATTAAATACCCCTAGAAGGAATTTTATCAATTTCTACTGTACTGGTCACACTAAGCAAAACAGTCAGCAGGTGTCAAGACTAAAATAGAAGGTTTTCTTGAGTTTGTGGACTACCAAGTTAACTTTTTTGGTTCAATCATTACACACATTTTCCAAAGCACATAGGTCATTTTTTGGTGTTATTGGAAAGCTAAGAAGGTCTACTTATCAACTCTGAAGCAAAAGAGGGTTGGTACAAAGCAGGTTTAGCAGTACCTACTCAGTCTCTTTGAGCATCCATCCATCTTTCCCAACATTGGTATTAGAGCAATAGAGGTAAAATGGGAGACGAGTTTCCTTCATTTATTGACAAATTGGACAGGAACAACTATCAAGCTTGGTCTCTAAGGATGAAGACCTACTTACAAGGAAGGAGTCTTTATGGATACATCTCAGGAGATGAGGAATTGCACTCATTCAAAGCAAGAGGATTACCAACCAAGGAAGAACAAGAAAAGCTCAACACATGGTGTGCTAAGGATGCATTGGCAAGGTCATATTTACTCAACTCTATCTCTAACTTTCTTTTGCCACATATCAGAAATTGTAAGACATCCCAAGAAACTTGGGAAACCTTGTCATCATACTTTTCCTCCAATACAAGGGCTAGGAAAAATCAGTTGTGGATTGAATTCACAACACTAAGGAAGCAACCTAAGCAAGCTGTTTCAGAATTTGTGACCAAGATCAAAGATGTTGCAGATCAGTTAGCAAGCATAGGAGAAGAGATTGAAGAATAATAAACTGTAAGGCAAGTGATCAATCGAATCAAGGCTGATGACAAATGGGAAAGCTTCACCATTGCAATGGATCTCTACATGGACATGCACTCCAGATCTTACAACTCTCATGGGACAACTATTTACACATGAAGCAAAGCTCACAAAGAATGGAGATACTTCCAAAGGTAATAACTCTTCTGCCCTATACACTGATAAGAAGTCTAAGGATAAAGGCAAGAGCAAGAAGATGGAAGATGAAGGTTCTACCTCCCAAGCCAACTATGCAAGGAAAGGTAAATCTTCAAGAGGAAGGGGCAGAGGAGGTAAGCAAGGTAGAGGGAGACCCTATAACTCATCACCATGCAAGATTTGTGGTTTATCAAATCGTACTACAGATGAGTGTTTCAGGAATTACAAAAATCAGAGAGGAAGAGGCTACCAAAGAGGTGGATACCCACAGTCAAGAGGAAGGTTCAACCATCACCAAGGCCACAACAACAATCACAACAAAAATTACAATGGCAACTTCCAAGGAGGATTCAAAACCAGAAAGGACTACAACAACTACATAGAGGAGCAGGATGACTCTCTTTTGATCATGAACATGACTTCAAAGTCAGGTACAAATGATGATCACCTATTCTACATTGATTCAGGGTGCTCAAATCATGTGGCTGGCAATGTGGCACTACTCTCTGATCTTGAGGAACCAAAAGGTAAACATCAAGTCCAAACAGGTGATGATACAAAGCATTCAGTAGTTAAAGTTGGAAATGTTAAGACTTGTTATGGTAATCAGAATTTGTTGAGCAGGGTACTCTATGTACCAAACATTACCAAAAATTTGATGAGTGTTGGTCAGATTGTGGAGAAAGGTTTGAAGGTCAGATTCAATCAATATGGAGCATATGTGGAGGACCCAAGACATGGGTTCAAGAGGATTGCTAAAGGAGAAAAATTAGGTAGACTTTTCACTTTTGAGTTGGAAGATACAAACAATATTGCACTATACAGTTATAAAGATCAAACACTTTCAGAGCTTGAGATTTGGCACAAAAGGTTAGAGCACATAGGAGAAAGGACCTTGAAACAAATGTGCAGGGACCAATGTGTGATTGGGATACCTAATGTATCCAAGCAACATATGATTTACAAGTGTGGTGCTTGTCAAGTTGGTAAGTCTCACAGGCTACCCTTCTCCAAGAAAGGATATATGCATGAAGACTACCTAGAGCTTGTACACACAGATGTTTGGGGACCTAGCAAAGACCCCTCAGTCTCAGGATCAAGGTACTATGTGTCTTTCATTGATGATTATAGCAGATGGACTGTATTATACTTCATGAAGCACAAGGATGAGGTATTTAATTGTTTTAAGAAATATCTTGCATTAGTTGAAAACCAGATAGGAAGGAATTTGAAGAGGCTAAGGTCAGATGGAGGAGGTGAGTACTTCTCCAATGAATTTGAAGACTTCTTGCAGGACAGAGGCATCAAAAGAGAGATAACCACAAGGTATTCTCCTGAACAGAATGGGGTAGCTGAGAGAAGAAATAGGTTAATTGTTGAGACAGCTAGATCTATGCTTAATGAGAAGAAGTTACCTAACTGTCTATGGGCAGAGAGTGTTTCTACTGCCACTTACCTCATAAACAGGTTACCATCTAAGTCACGTGATGGTATGACACCCTATGAAGCATGGCATGGTAAGAGACCATCATTGGATCACTGCAAAATATTTGGATGTGTAGCATATGTGCACATTCCTTCTCAGATAAGAGGTAAGCTAGACCCAAAGGCTGAAAAATGCATTTTCATTGGGTATGATTTAAATAAAAAATGTACAGGTTTTATAATCTTACCAATAAGGGATTTATGGTAAGCAGAGATGTGATGTTTGATGAAAATGATTCTTGGTATGAGAATGAATGCAGGAAGGTCAAACTACCCTATGATTTGGAAGAGGAATTTCCAAAACTTACAAAGGAGGAATCTACTCAGAATGAAGCCTCAAGTTCAGATGATGAAGACACTATCAATCTTGAAGAATTCAAAGCATGGAAGTCCAAGGGCAAAATGAAGATGAAGAAGCTTGAAGACATACCTGAATCATCAACTTAATCAATCAAAAGATCTCAAAGAGAAAGCAAGAAATATCAGATATGGGTATGATACATCTCTTGTTACCAAACCTTCAGTTTATCTTGCCAAAGATTTGTCAAATGAAGAACCAGGTTCATATGAAGAAGCAATAAGCAAATCAGAATGGAAAGAAGCTATGGATGAGGAGATTGAAGCACTCAAGGAGAGTGACACATGGGAGTTAGTACCCAAGAAGGATTCTATGAAGGTAATAGGATCCAGATGGATCTATAAGTTGAAAAGAAATTGTGATGGAACAATTAATAGGTACAAAGCCATATTGGTAGCCAAGGGTTTTGCACAAACCCAAGGCATTGACTATGAACAGACATTTTCTCCTGTGGCCAAGATGCCAACAATTAGAGTGTTGGTAAGTGTGGCTGCATCAACGAATCGGAACATGTACCAATTGGATGTCAAGAATGCTTTCTTGAATGGATGGATTTCAGAAGAAGTTTATATGTCACAACCTCCTGGCTATGAGGACCCTAAGAAGGTAACTTATGTTTGCAAATTAAAGAAGGCTTTATATGGATTGAAGTAGGCACCTAGGGCATGGAATTACAGGTTAACTACACACCTCCAAGACCAAGGTTTTGTCATGAGCAAGGCTGACACTTCTCTGTTCATTAAGAGAAGTAATTCAGAGGTAATATATCTCTGTGTTTATGTTGATGACATCATCATTACAGGTAATGATGTCAATGGAATCAGGTATATCAAAAGCCAGATGATGAAGGAGTTCAAGATCAATGATCTTGGTTTATTGAAGTATTTTCTAGGGCTTGAATTAGTTTACACTAATTCAGGGATATACATTACTCAGAAAAAGTATGTACAAGATATGTTGAAGAAGTTTCATTTGCAGGATGCTAAAGTAGCAAGCACTCCAATGGAGGTCAACCTAAAGCTAAGTGCCCATGAAGGTGATGAAGTCAAGGACATTACAGGTTATCAGAGTATAGTAGGTATATTCACTTCTCTCTCAATTTGATCATTCACTCTAGTTTTTTCTCGTGTTTCTCTAGCTTTTGCTCTTGGTATTGCTTTCAATGGCACGGTGTACTCCTTATAACTCCCTGACGACTCTATCACTTCTATCATGTTGATGTGCACATTCGAGTTAACTTTGGTGGGGTTCTTGGGGCAATCCCTAAAAAGATGTTCTTTACCACAATCACTACAATATCCTTCCCAAACTCGCTGTGGTGGTGGTGGGTTTGGTAATGTACATTCTCTGATAAAATGATCACCTCCGCATCTGTAGCATGGTCCTTTAGGTGCAGGTGGTCTATTCACAGGTCCGGAGGGTATGGGTGCTCTGGGAGCTGTGTACATTAATGACACGTAATCCTGCTCATATCCGTGAAAACTCTCTGGTCCTTCCATGCCATATGCATATGGCTCGTAAGATTTTCCATATTCAATTATAGAGCTCTCATAGGTGGAGTAATTTCCTTGACTATGGTCATAGGATGGGTCATATGGCTCGTTACTAGTCAAAGGCGTGGCTGGGACTATTGTTCTCTCTGGGTTTTCTTCAGGTTAAGCTATTTTCACTCGGACAACATTCTGAGGATGGGGCGGTTGTTGTCCTAGCACCGGTTGTGGTTGACCGTAACCTTGATAAGCATAAGGTCGTGGTGCAGGTGCCTGTTGCTGATATGTGGGATATCTAAAGGCTTCCCCTCCTAGGTCTCTCGGATGGTATCCATAAGGTCTCATGTGAGGTTGTACTGGTCTTGAATTTCGATTGTAAGGACAATTTTTGTGCTCTGATTTGTGTATTTTTGTTCTATGCTACAACATTGTAGAGGGCCCGGGACGGTTGGTCTATTGTAAGCATAAGCAGGTGGTGGGACTACTCCCCTAGTGCACAAACGAGAAGGATGATCACCTCCACAATGCACACATCTTCTAAGCATGGATACTCTCATAGGGTTGTTGGGGTATTTCCTTTGTCCTTGAACATTCAGTTTCTTTGCTACTAAGTCGGCTATTTCCTCTACATTGTTCTTAGAGTTTGATGTGCTACTGGCAGAATCTTCACTTTCCACACTACCGTGAGGTATTTTCAAGTCTTCTGCTAGATTATCCTCTAGGTCAATACATTTTTTCATACATTCTTGCAACGTTTGAACTCTTTTCACATATACGAGAGATCTTAATGATCCATTCACTAATCCTTCCAAAAATAATGACACCATTTTGTTTTGAGTGGGTCTCTCTTCAACTAGACATCTATCCACATATTGCTTGAATCTTCTTGCTGCCAATCTCACTAATTCTGTACGAGCTTCTTAAAACTATGGATCAATGAGGAGGAGTTGTTTTTAATCCCAGATTTGGTCAATTCTTCAATCAATTCTTGATAGACTTGTTCCATGTTTTGAAAATTATTAGGATCTAATGGCTGGAACCAAGCTAAAGATGTGTCTGTCAAAGTTAGACCAAAGGATTCATATTGGATCAAGAAATCTTCCACTTGTTCGGCTCTGATAACTGCTTGAATTTGGCTATATGATTGTAAGGTTCACTAGAGCCATCATAATGGTTTCTCATGGATTTAGCAACTTGAATAGGTCTTAATCTTCTTCCTGCTTCAGGTGGTCTAGGCATCATAGGGAAAACTCATCTTCCTATGGGTATACCAGGTCCTCTTACTACAGGTGGTCTATCTGGGATAGGAATTCTATTCCTTGGTTCAACAGGTGGTTGAGGCCGATAGTTAGGGTTATTGGCCAGCATAGCAAACTGCATATGTGGTCTGACCGGTATATGCATTTGTTGCGTCTATCCAGAATGCTGATATGAATTCTCTTGAAAAGTTCCTTGGGTGTTTTGTGAAGTAGTGGCTTGATCCCTAGGAGGGAACACTGGAATGTTCTCATATTTCAACCCTGCTCTTTCTAACTCTGTTAAGGGCTAGTGCCTCCTCTGGTTTTTGTTCAAATACATGATAATGGTGCGAAGTTCTGGGTCTTGTAACTCATAGATGGTGAATGGGTTATTGGCCACTTCCCATAATGATGAGTGGACTCTAAGGAGATGTCCCATTCCATTGATCAAATACACATCCATTAGGGAATCATCTTGGGGAACTAGGTCTCCTCTCCAAACCCTAACAATAGTGGATCTCCCTCTAGGGGTGGTTACCTGCTCTTCCTGTCCCTCTTCATTAAGGTTGTGGGCATTGCCTTCTTCCCCTTGTTCGTTGATGCTTTCAAGGTGTTGTGTAACGACATACTGAATCTCTCTTTTGTCCATATAAAACAATCCTGCAAATTTAACTGCTGGCCTAGGTACTATGTAAGCATCTGTAGCTTTCTTTAGTCTGGCCACTGATCGGTTTAGACCATCTAGGTAGATAGGTATCCCATGTGGGTTGGTGTTCACATATTCCAAAGATGTCCGATATTCACCCTCAATAATTGACATCATGCCAATTATTGGTACAGAACTCTGCATATCCTTTGAAGCCATGGGAATTTCTTCTTCAGACTCACTCGAGGTTTCAGAGTAATGTGAATGACTACTTGGTTCGGCCACACTTCCTACAAAAGGAATCACACTTCTTCGACTCCCTAGGGTTCTTCCAGACCTTAGGTTCATTCACTTCAAAATTCTCGTCTCGTTTTAGCCAACTTCTGGATTCCACCACTCGTTACTGAGGTCCCAATTTATAAGAATTATTTGGTTGCCTGAGAAACTCTCTCTAAATCCATGATACAGGATATTCAACCCAAAAGAGTATGTCACAATACTCGATATTTGGCTGACTGAAAAATGCCATGATATTTGATACTTGAGCCCACACGATACACAATACTCGACCAACTAGAGAGATCACGATACTCGATATCTGATAAGTATCGAGGAAGACCCTTCACGATACACAATATTGCATAGGTATTGCCAAGAGGTAATCCCATGATACACGATACTCGATAGCAGGCTAGGGCTACACACACGATACTTGACACTTTGTGAAAGTCACGATACACAATATTGGGCAGGTATCACGAAGAAAACACAATACACGATACTTGGGATTACCACGATATTCGATATTCATCAAGTATCGTTTTCAGGTCTCCACTGTTGGAGAAACAATCACTAATTGGACATATATTTGAAGGTCAAATCTTAGGAAGAAAACCCCATGCCTATGTGAAGGGACAAATTCACAAATGTATCATATTTGTAAAGTTAGTTCACTTTAGTTCTAGAAGTTTTTTAAAATCACGAGAATAGGAAAATCTATATAAGTTAGTTTGTATCAACTGACGCGGCGAGAGAGAGAGAGAAGAAGAAGAAGTAGAAGAAAGAGTTCATTTTATACGATTGAGTATAGTCGGGCTTCTCTGAGTGAGAAAGCATCTATAAAACTTCTGAGTTTTCATAGCTATGAGAAAGAACTGAGTAAAGTTCTGTGTATGAGTCTCTCTCCATCATCTCCATGCTTGCCTACTGTGTGATGAATTCAAAAGTTCAAGTTTTCTGAGCAATTCGATGCGTGGCATCAAATCTTGGCTGATAAGTCATTATTTCCATTCTCTGTGTGTTACCTGTTGTTGAATCTTTTAAAAACATGAGGTTTGTGGAGCAACTTGATGCCTGGCATCGAGTTTCAGCATAAAGTGGATGCCCGGCATCGACTTCTAGCATACAAGTCTTCTTCATGTGTGTGTAAAAGAGAGTATTTTTGGTGCAGAAAAAGAGCCTAAAAAAGCCCAAAGTCGATGCCTGGCATCGACCTTGACTGAAATTCGATGCTAGGCATCGAATTTTTATTTTTAGACACTCTGAATTACTAAAACAGGAAAAAAATTCCAGTTTTGGAAGGTCATATAGGGTCATCTTGTGAGGGCCATAACTTGAGTTCTAGAAATCTGTTTGATGCATATGATAGCTTCTTGGAAAGCTCTACTCTTCTAGTTTCAGCCCATAAAGTTTCATGGAGAAATAATATGTGAGCTAGGAGAAATTAGCAAAATACTGAAGGTATGTCATTTCGGTGACTAGGAATTTCTGTAGAAGCAAAGTTCTCACTTTAGGCTATCATTTCTCGAATTTTGGAGTGGCAATGAGTTAATGGTGACCATAGAGGTGTTCTAGTGTCACATTAATTCATTTCGTGTGGTGTTTCATACATCAACAAGTGTTATCAGAGTAGAAAGATTCTTAAGAACATAAGGCGACAAAGGTACGAGAAGTTTTGGAAAGTTTTCCAGTAAAGTTTGAAAGGTGAAGCATTTGAAGACACAAGACATCAAAAGGTTTCTTCAAAAGTATCCTCATACACAAAGAACTTCAAAAGGTATTATCCTTTATTCTTTAAGCTCACAGGTTGCAGCAGAAGGAAAGAACTATGGCAGATCATATCTCCATTGACAAACTGGACAGAGATAATTACCCCGCATGGGTAATGAGAATGGAAGCCTTACTTATGAGTAACGATCTCATGGTATATGTAACAGGTGAAGAAGAGAAGCCAGTATTTGAAGATGAAAGCCGACCAAAGAAAGAGGAACTTGATGCTTTAAAGCATTGGTAGAAGAAGGATATATGGAATCATCTGAAGATATATGGAATGCATTGGAGTATCATTTCCAAAGTACTACTAAAGCACGGAAAGCAAGTCTATGGTCAGAGTTTACAACATTCAAGAAGAAGCCAAGTCAAACCATTAGTGATTATGTCACTAAGATGAAGGATCTTGCAGATAGTCTTGGATCCATAGATGAAGATGTTGAAGATCACAGATTGATTGCTCAACTACTTGCAGGTTTGAGAGGGGATGAAAGGTGGAAACCTTTTGTCTTATCAACAAAACTTTCATTAAATCATTATGTTCCAGATTTGAACCAGTTGCTTGGTTTGATGCTCACATATGAGCAAGACTTGAAGGGAGATGGAGATAAAGGACAAAGTTCTGCAATGTACATGAAGAACAAGAAGAAAGGAGATAAAGGTAAAGCAAAGGATGAAGAGGAGTCTAGTTCTCAAGCTTATTATGCAAGAGGTAAAGGCACTGGTAGAGGAAGAGCAAGAGGCTTTGGAAGAGGAAGAGGTAATCAGAATAACAATAAGAAGGCTTGCTGGATCTGTGGATTGAGTAATCATTTGGCTCATGATTGTTGGCACAACCAACAAGGATCAAATCAAAATCAGAACAACAATAGCAGAGGCCGAGGTGGAAGATATCAAAGTAATTTCCAAAGAGGTAGAAAAAGTCAAAGAGGAGGCTATGGTAGAGGTGGAGGAAGAAGTTGGACAGAATTAATCCTACAACACCACTTACTACAACTATGCAAATGACACACAGAATGAAAGTCATACATCATTGATGATGAATTCAATCAGCACATGAGATAAAGAAGATCTAAAGGTATTTTACATTGACTCTAGATGTTCTAATCATTTGTCAGGAAACATAGAATTGATGTCAGAATTGGAAAAAGGCATTTCTAGTCATACAATTCAAACAGGTGATAATACAAGACATAGTGTACATTCAATTGGAAAAGTGAAATGCAAGAGTGGAGCAGATTGCTAACCAATGTTTTGTATGTTCCTACAATACCTAAAACCCTGATTAGTGTGGGACAGATAGTTGAAAAAGTTTTTCAAGTCAGGTTTACAAATGAAGGAGTATTTGTTGAAGATCTAAAGAATGGATATAATCAGATTGTTTGTGGTAAGAAAGAAGGTAGACTCTTTACTTTAAGAGTGCAAGGGAACATTGGTCAAGCTTTGCTCACACATGGTGAAGCAGTGATTACAGAACTTGATCTCTGGCATAAGAAATTAGGTCATTTCAATGAAAGAGGAATTAAAGCTATGGTTGCTAATCAGTCTGTACTAGGATTACCAAATGTGCAAAGTCAACATATGGTTTATAAATGTGAAGCATGTCAAATGGGTAAAGCACACAGGTTACCATTTCAGAAGAAAGGATTCAAACATGATGGATTACTAGAGCTCATTCATACAGATGTATGGGGACCAACAAAAGAAGGATCTATCAGTGGCTCAAGGTACTATGTTCTTTTTATTGATGATGCTACAAGATGGATAACATTATATGTTTTGAAGGAAAGATTAGAAGTGTTTGGAGCTTTCAAGCATTTTCATGCATATGCAGAGAGAGTCACAGGTCAAAAGCTTAAGAGACTGAGGTTTGATGGAGGGGGAGAATACTTCTCCCAAGAGTTCAATGATTATCTTTGGAATGCAGGTATTAAGAGAGAAATAACTTGCAGGTATACACCACAACAAAATGGTGTAGCAGAAAGAAGGAACAGGACTTTGGTTGAGTTTGCTAGAGCTATGCTAAAGGAGAAGAACTGTCCAAATTATCTTTGGACTGAGGCTGTAAATACAGCCACATATCTTGTGAATAGATTACCATGTGCAGCTCTGAATGGAATGACTCCATATGAAGCTTGGTGAGGTAAGAAACCAACACTAGATCATTGTAGAGTGTTTGGATCAATTGCATATGCTTATGTGCCATCAGAGCTTAGGAATAAACTTGAACCAAAGGCAGAAAAATATGTGTTCATTGGTTATGATGAAAAGCAGATGGGTTACAGGTTGTGGAATCCTCTAACCAAACAATTTCTTGTTTCTAGAGATGTTACATTTGATGAATAGAAAAGGTGGTATGCAGATCAAAGTCACACAGCTGAAGAATTTGAAGAAGAGGTAAGAAGATTTGAGAAAGGAAAATCAATTGTGCAGGTAAATAGAGATGAAGACTATATGCAAGCAAGTACATCCACAAGTGGATTAACAAGAAGAAATGAAGAAGCTCCTATATTTGATGAAGAAGTGTATCCAGACACATATGAAGAATGTGAACCAAGAAGGTCAAGCAGGACAAGGAGACAACCAGAAAGGTATTCTTATGATACTTCTTACATAACTCAGAAGAACTATGCATATATGGTCAAAGATGATGAAGAACCTCAGAACTATGATGAAGCTAAAGGTAAGAAACAATGGGAAGAAGCAATGAAGGAAGAGTTCAATGCACTAGAGGAGAACAAGACATGGGAACTTGTTCCTAAACCAAATGGTAAGAAAGTAATTGGAAATAAATGGGTTTATAAAGTGAAGAAGCTTGCAGATGGAAGTATAGCCAGATACAAAGCTAGACTGGTGGTGAAAGGCTATGCCCAAACCTATGGCATAGATTATGATGAGACATTCAGTCCTGTAGCTAAGATGTCAACTATAAGGACAATCATTGCTATTGCAGCCAAAAAGGATGGACCCTAAGTCAATTGGATATAAAAAATGCATGTTAGTTCACTTTAGTTCTAGAAGTTTTTTAAAATCACGAGAATACGAAAATCTATATAAGTTAGTTTGTATCAACTGACGCGGCGAGAGAGAGAGAGAGAGAGAGAGAGAGAGAGAGAAGAAGTAGAAGAAGGAGTTCATTTTATACCACTGAGTATAGTCGGGCTTCTCTGAGTGAGAAAGCATCTGTAAAACTTCTGAGTTTTCATAGCTATGAGAAAGAACTGAGTAAAGTTCTGTGTATGAGTCTCTCTCCATCATCTCCATGCTTGCCTACTGTGTGATGAATTCAAAAGTTCAAGTTTTCTGAGCAATTCGATGCCTGGCATCGAATCTAGGCTGATAAGTCATTGTTTCCATTCTCTGTGTGTTACTTCTTGTAATCTTTTAAAAACATGAGGTTTGTGGAGCAACTCGATGCCTGGCATCGAGTTTCAGCATAAAGTGGATGCCCGACATCGACTTCTAGCATACAAGTGGTCTTCTTCATGTGTGTGTAAAAGAGAGTATTTCTGGTGCAGAAAAAGAGCCTAAAAAAGCCCAAAGTCGATGCCCGGCATCGACCTTGACTGAAATTCGATGCTAGGCATCGAATTTTTATTTTTAGACACTCTGAATTACTAAAACAGGCAAAAATTTCCAGTTTTGGAAGGTCATACAGGGTCATCTTGTGAGGGCCATAACTTGAGTTCTAGAGATTTGTTTGATGCATATGATAGCTGGTTGGAAAGCTCTACTCTTCTAATTTCAGCCCATAAAGTTTCATGGAGAAATAATATGTGAGCTAGGAGAAATTAGCAAAATACTGAAGGTATGTCATTTCAGTGACTAGGAATTTCTATAGAAGCAAAGTTCTCACTTTAGGCTATCATTTCTCAAAGTTTGGAGTGGCAATGAGTTAATGGTGACCATAGAGGTGTTCTAGTGTCACATTAATTCATTTCTTGTGGTGTTTCATACATCAACATCCACGATACTTGATATGTGTCCAATATCGCGAGAAATTTTCCGACGATACTCGATATCTACCGAGTATCGCGAAGGCTAACTCCACACTACACAATATTCGATGGATATCGTGAAAAAATCATGATACACGATACACCATATCAGCTTAGTATCGTGAGTGTTTCTCAGCGATACACGATATGTGACCGCTTCAAGTATCGTGATACTTGACCACAAGAGTTTCATGATATCCAGGTATCGCGATACTTCAATCACGGGAGAACACGATACTTGAAATTTTTCAAATTTTTTAGCTAGTGTTTTTGGATTTCAATTGCACACAATTGTTCCTGGAGTTCATCTACCGTCTCCCCTCAGTCTGTATCACAAAAATAAACTTTCTTTGCCCCGAGATGGCCCTCACGATACTTGCCGCAGGTCATTTTATTGAAATGCTTGATTTAATTGGCAATGATGAGTGAAAGATTAAGGTGCTCACCTTGGAAGCTATCTTTCAGCTCTTTAATCACTCCTACTCACCCTGTGCTGCCCCCAATCTCCCTGCTCTCAGAACACAATATTCGATTGCTATCTCTCACGATACTTGCTTTGGAGACAAGTGACTTGAAAAAGATAGTTTTTTTGGTTTTTATAATTTTGAAAGTTCTTCCTACTAAAAAAGACCAATAAGACAAAGGTTGAATGCTACTCTAACTTCCTAACTACTCCCTTCTTCCTCCTACTCTACTCTCTCCACTCACTTCCCTAGACTATCAACTCACTACACACACTCCAAGAGCGAGAAGTAGTAAGTGCGGATGAGTGTGACTTACCAAAGAAGAGAAATTCACCAACTCCTCAACTCACTTCAATGCTATGAGCTACTTACCATCACACGAATGCCTTGGTTTGATTCGACTTCCCCGACAATGGTGCCAAAAACGTGTGTATCTAAGCACCAACCTAAGGACTTGTGGAGAAAGACACTTCACACACCCTCTAACAACAACACACAAGCACTTTCATGGATAGAAAACACTTCCTAACACTCTTTTTAAGCAACATACATGCACACAAGGTCACAAAGAAAATGATGAAGAGAGAAGAAGACACAAATTCGAAATTCTATGCTCTTGATTCTCACAATGGCCAAAATTCTTTACAAAGAGTCACAATTTGACTTATATACATGTGCCCTAAAAATGGTCCTTTCACACAAGAGACCGACACTTTATTCACTAAAAAGGGAAATTTCCTACTAATTTACATGGGTAAGCTACTAATCTCCATGGGTATGCATCTAGAGGACTCCTCTAGTGCATTTACATCGGAAAATATGTTACAAAATGATTACGATACAAAAAATAAAGTGTCCGAATCGGAAAAGTTTTGGGGCCCAACTTTTTCTCTGCCTTTTGCATGAAGATGGAAGAATCAATATCATATGAATAAACATGGTTTATTATCTAAGTTTCTATCAACTAACGAATGAAAGGATATCATTTTTTTGAAATATTAATTCTTTTTTTCAAGAAGATTTTCTATTTGGAACTTTACACAATTTTTCCAAGTAAATGGAAGCCTGAAGAAGATAAACTAGGGGGTTGTAGAATACCCTAGATACCATTTACTTGTTTCCTATAAGTAAAAGGAAAATTTTCCAAATGATAAAGGGTGTTGCCATCTTATTCATACAAACAATGTGATTGGTTAATCAATTATTTCTTTACACTTCAGATTCATGATTATCTTTGGAGATAATACATGGTTGAGACATAACCTAGATCTATTATCAAGTGACATAAAAATGATCTTTTAGAGTACATCAAAAGAAAGAATCATTGAAAATCCAATCTCTAAGATTAAATTTTTTCAAGTTTTGAGTACATTACGACTTGCTAACTTGAAGTTTCATTTTGACATGAGCAACGAAACTTCTCTTCAATGTATATTTACCTTTACTCAAGGGAAAGTGTAAGCTTGATGGTATGGATGTCTAGGCTTACACCACCATTGAAGAGGATTCAATGGTATAGGACACCAAATTTATGGGTAATCAAAGCTTGAACATGGGGACATATGTTCAGTAAAGTTGGATGAGAGAAATAAAAACACTCTAAATAGTTCTTTTAAACAAGGGGAGCAACAAAAGATTGAACATAGATGAACTCTTTTGAACTTAAAAAACTTTGAGAAAAGATTGGTTAAACTGAAAAGTTTGCTTCTACAAAAAATTCTAGTCACTTAAATGACATATCTTCACTCTTTTGCTTATTTCTCTTAGCATAGATATTATTTCTCCATGAGCTTTTGATAATGAAAGTGGAAGAGTAGAGCTTTCCAACAAGTTATTATTTGCAAGAAATGGATCTCTAGAACTCAAGTTATGGCCTTCACAAGATCACCCTCTATGAATTGCCCAAACTGGAAATTTAGCCTCTTTTAGTAAAAATGATTGTCTAAAAATGCAAATTCGATGCCTAGCATCAACTTGCAACCAAAAGTCAATGCTAAGCATGGACTTGGTACTTTTTTAGCCACTTTTTTTGTGCCAGAAATAACCGCTTGAACAGAAGGTATCAACAAACCACTTTTATGTGGGAAGTCGATGCCAGGCATTGACTTTATGTTGAAACTCAATGCGAGACATTGAGTTGCTCCACAAAGCTCATGTTTTAAGATTATTCAACAACAAGTAAAACTCAGAGAATGAAAACAATGACTTATCAACACAAAATCAATGCTAGGCATCAAGTTGCTTGGAAAACTTGAACTTTTGAACTCATCACACAATAGGCAAGCATGGAGATGGAGGATAGAGTCTCACACATAGAACTTTAGTTAGTTCTTCTCATAGCTATAAAAACTCAGAAGTTTACAGGTGCTTTCTCTCCAGAGAAGCCCGACAATACTCAATCATAGAAAATGAGCTTTTTCTCACTCTAACTACCTCTCTTCCACATCGCGTCAGTTGATACAAATTAACTTATATAGTTTTTCTCAATCTCGTGACTTTTAAAAAAATTTTAGAACTAAAGTGAACTAACTTTACAAATATAATACACTTGTGAATTTGTCCCTTCACATAGGCATGTGGATTTCTTCTAAAGCTTTGACCTTCAAATATACGTCCAATTAGTGATTGTTTCTCCAACAAGATTGTCCCCACTCCGAAGTATTATCAGGTCTTCTCTCTCTTGCCCTTCATCCACTTTAATCTTGGCCATCAATTTCAAGCATCCAAAGGCCACAAAATGTTCTCTTTGAGGATTCAAATAAAATAGTATATGAAATATGTTTTATTTCAAAATACCACTAGTGGTTTTTTCTAATGAATTAATCTTCTTGTTTAAGCTTTTTAATCCCTCAAAATTAGGAATCCTTACAAGGCCTATGCAGGGTTCCTTTTTTCCCCTAATGAAACTTCTCTCAAGGTAGAGCCTTTGTGAAAAGGTCTGCAATGTTCTCATGTGTGGGCACATATGCCAAGCTGATCTCTCTAGAAGAGAACCTCTCCTTGACATAGTGATAATGCACCTCAATGTGCTTAGTGCGAGCATGGAACACAGGGTTCCTTGCAACTATCAATGCGCTCTGACTGTTAGTGAAGATGGTGGTGGTAGAAGACTGACCAACACCCGAATCAACCATAAGGTGTCTCAGCCACACACACTCAACAGTCACTATAAAATTTGCCCTATACTCAGCCTCACAACTGGAAGTGGCCACAATTGGCTGCTTCTTGCTCAGCCAAGATATGCATGAGCTACCAAGCATGAAGCAAAAACCACGAGTGGACACACAAGTGTCATAGCAACCAGCCCAATCACTGTCAGAGAAAGCATGCAAATCTGGCGGTAGTGATCCCGCCTTGGGATAAAACAATCCAAGTAGTGGAGTATCACTCAAGTAGCGAAAGATGCACTTAACTACCTGCCAATGCTTGACTCCTGGGCAATGCATAAACTTGCTCATCTATGAGATAGCAAACTGTATATCTGGCCGAGTAATGCATAAGTAAATCAGACATCCAATAGCCTACTGATAGAGAAACAACATCAAATGCATCTCCAATATCATGAAGACTCAATTGTAAACCTATCTCCATAGGAGTGGCAATTGGTTTAAAATCTTCAAGGCCAAAATGCTGCAATAATGTGTCAATATATTTTGTCTGACACAAAGCCATTCCACCATCAACGTGTATAGACTAAATGCCCAAATAATGATGTACATGCCCGAAATTAGACATCTCAAATGAGGCATGTAAATCAGCCTTGAAATCAACAATATGCTTCTCATGAGAACTAGTGAGCAACATGTCATCAACATACACAACAATGATCAGAAGCATATCATTAGCACACTTAACATATAAGGTGCCTTCAGTTGGACTGTTCTCAAAACCATGTGCAATCAGATGGGCATGTATCTTTTCATACAAAGCACGTGGTGCTTGCTTTAAGCCATATAATGCCTTCTTAACTTGCACACCTAGTTTTCATGTCCTTTTTGCACAAAGCCACGGGGCTGAAAAACATAAAATTCTTCATGTAAGTCATCATTCAAAAATGTTGTTTTAATGTCGAACTCATGTACATTTCAACCATGATGAGGTGCAAGTGCACAGATGCTATGAACAATAGTCATTCGGCGAGTAGGTGCGAAGGTTTCATCAAAATCAATGCCTCTTTCTTGTGCATAACCCTTTGCAACAAGCCTAGCCTTATACCTGTCAAATGTTCCAGCAGGTTTATGCTTGAGCTTGTATACCCACTTAGTGCCAATGGCCTTTTTGCCAAGAGGCAAGTCACATAAAGACCTGGTACCATTTTTCATGATAGCATCATATTTAGATTGCATTGCAGCCATCCAATGTTCAAAATTTTGTGCTTCTCAAATGAAATAGGTTCACTCTCATCACAAAGACTAGATGCAGCCATAACATAGCAATCTGATGCAAAAGAGGCACTATGAGAGCCTAAACGAGTACAGTATGGCAGAGGTGCATCTAATTTACTATCACACAAAGTCTATACTAGCCATTTTGGCATAGTTTTTGCCTCCTCAATATCAACTCTCTTATCAACAAGTGCATAATGCAAAAGTGCATTAGAAATGGAATGATATGCATCATCACATGAAACCTGCAATGGCTAAGAAGTTGCCTCATTAGGGCTAGCACTAGACTATCCACTTGTAAAAAGAGGCTGCAAAGTATCATACATGTCTTTGGAGCTAACATATGTCTCCTTTGTACATGAAAGTAAAGGGTGAATAGCATCTTCCACAAAAACAACATCACGGCTAACCAAAATGCGTTTAGTCTGTGGATGATATAGACAATAGCCTTTACTTTTAGAAGTGTACCCAACAAAAATACATTTTACTGCTTTATCATCCAATTTCCTGTGATGTTGTTCAAGCACTAATGCATATGCCAGACAACCAAAAACATGTAGAGGAGCAACAAATAGCTTGGGACCATGCCAGACCTCATATGGAGTTATAGATTGCAAACCTATTAAGTACATATGCTGCACACATGACAACCTCAAGCGAGAAACTATGTGGTAAAGCCTGATTGTTGACCATACACCTCACCATCTCCATGAGTGACGTGTTCTTCCATTCAGCTACTGCATTATGTTGATGTGTATATGGCACTTTACACTGATGTTTTGTCCCATGTTTAGCCAAAAATGCATTAAAGTTAGAAGACATATATTCCCGCCCTCGATCAGAATAGAGCGTGCCCATTTTATATGCTGATAGATTTTCATCCAAAACCAAAAACTGTTTGAAGCACATGAACACTTTGGACTTTGCTTTCAATGGATATACCCATGCATGCCTCGAAAAATCATCAATGAAAGTCATTAAGTAAAGATAGTTTCCAAAAGAGGATGTTTGCATAGGACCACAAACATCACTATGTACATGCTGCAATTTCTATGTAGCCCAAACTGAACCATCTTTTGGAAAGGAGGAACCTTGCATTTTGCCCAAATTATAGCCTTCACAGACATGTTTTTTAGGTGCCTCAATTTTGGGCAAAGAGGACACCATTTCAGATTTTTGTAGGTGTAGGAAACTAACAAAATTCAAATGACCAAAGCGTGCATGCCAAAGCTTTGCATCTGACATAGCCTGAGAATCATGTACTGCACATGCCAAATCATTCAGACCTTTCATAGTCTATGAGCTTAAATAGTCGACGACATAAAATGCCAAAAGAAATAATGATGTCACCATTTGACAGATCATGAACTATACATCTATCATCAACAAATTTCACAACCAAGCCAATCTTGGTTAATACAGTAACTAAAAACAGATTTTTTTATTATCCCTGGCACAAATAAAGCATCCAAAAAAGTGAAAGAACTACCATCAGCAATAGTCAGAATGATATTACCAACTCCCATGATAGGATAAGAGGAGTTGTTGGCACATGTGAGATTATTCCCTATAGGGGCAGGCTCAAATGAAGTGAAGAAACGGTGCTGCGAGGTAATATGTTTGGTTGCGCCACTATCAAAATACCAAACATCTGAGTCTACTGCAGACATACACTGCTCATGAGAAGATGGGTCAAAACTGCAAATAGTAGTAAATGCCCATTCTTCATTGATGGAGAGTGTTAATCTCCAAAAGAAAAAGCTACTCTTGAATTTAGAGCACCTCTATAACAAGAGTAACTAAAATCCTTCACCAATTTGGAGGATCAATAATCAATTTTGAAAATCTTGAACAAACTGTGAAGAAAGTGAATACACAGAAAGTCCGATGCACATAACTCACTCATCGACTTATCAAATGTGTAAAGTTTTTTATAAAAATTTGCACAAGGTGTTGCCTATAGTTTGCACACCTCCTCCAAGTTAAATCATTCCAAAAGACTCAATAGATCTTGAGAAATGATCTTAACAAGTCACCTATGTCTAAAATTGTAGTTCTTTATAGTCGACTTTGACACCTGCAAATTCTAAAGCGCTTGGTTCTCTCAATCTAGAACCCGTTTATGCAAATGCTTTTAGCCATAGATGGCTTACCTTCCAACTTAGATTTTGACTCCTCATTTGTGCAAAACTTTACACTGTGCACTGAGAACTGACCATTTCTTTGACCATCAGGATTGTGCCTGTTTCAGAAGACACTTGACACTTTCTCACATACGAATGTTCCTACTCATAATTCTCACAGCTTGTTTACAATTAGACTCTCAAACTTTAAGCATAGATTCATTAACTATGGAATTAGACACCTACAAAAGGATTCTTGAAATGATCAAGCACAGAAAGAGAATACTCAGAAAGATCGGACACAACATTTCTTCATTTATGAAAATTTTGCATCTGAGTGATAAGAGAGATCTTTACTAACTTCTAAAGCGTCCAATGACTCATACAACATCTAATTTCTCTATTCACAAGCTCTCTTATATTTCCCCGACATTTTTCCTTGTATATATAGACAAATATTTACAAGCTCATAACTATTCAAAAGTATAAGTGAGCAAACTCTAAATTAATGTACATATGTGTACACATCTTCATTCTCTGAACATGTACTTTCTTCATGCTTCATATCTTGATCTTTTCAGTCCTTGATTTCAAACCTTCATCAAAACTTCAATTGTTGATTGCCTTGCACCAACAGCTCCCCCTCAATCATCGATTGAGGGTTTCTCTTTCTTCTTTATACATGGCATGTCCTTGAATCTTTGTAGCTTTGGTCCATCCAAGCTTTTGGTTAGCATATCAGCTATCTGATCTTTTGTTGAAGTATGTATAACTTCAATCTCTTTATCCATCACCTTCTCTCTTAGAAAATGATACTGAATCTCAATGTGTTTAGTCTTGGCATGAAAAATAGGATTAGCAACTAAATAAAATGAACTCATGTTATCTCGATGAATAGTGGGTATACTCTGAATGATGTCAAAACTCTTCATAAGAGTCTTAAGCCATATCACTTCCTTTGCAGCTTCCACCATACCTTTGTACTCAGCCTCTGTGGATGATAAAGCAATTGTGTGTTGCTTCTTTGAACATCATGGAATTAACTTATCTCCCACATAACACAAGTATCCATATGTTGATCTCCTATCATCAGGATTATGTGACCAATCTGTATCACTATATATCTTGATGTTTGTATCTGATGTAAAACCATAATACAGACCTTCTTTGAGTGTACCTTTAATGTACCTGAACATCCTTTGTCCTGCAACCCAATGTTCTTTCCTAGGACAATGCATGAATTGAGACAATACTCCAACTGCATATGACAAGTCAAGCCTAGTTAATGTAGCATAGATCAGACTACTGACCAAACTTTGATATAGCTTCATGTCTTTGAACTCTTCTCCTCCATATCTGCTCAATTTGTGATTCACCTCCATTGGAGTAGGTGCTACCCTGCAATCATCCATTTTAAATTTGATCAACAAGTTTTTCAAATACCTTTCTTGAGCTACATACACTCCATGTTGAGTGTATGAGATCTCCATGCCCAAGAAATATGACAAGTCTCCCAAGTCACTAATCTTGAAATCTTTGTCCATTTGCTTCTTTAGGCTTTGAATGCCTTTCTCATCTGTACCTGAAAGAATTATATCATCAACATATATGCACATGTAAATGAACCCATCATCACTTGCTTTAACAAGCAAGCTACTATCTGCTTTAGATACTTGGAAACCAAGTTCTTTCAAGAACTTCACAAGTCTATAATTCCATGCCCTTGGGGCCTGCTTCAAACCATACAAAGCTCTCTTGAGCTTACATACATGATCTGGATACCTTTCATTTCTGAATCCTTGTGGTTGCTCCATGAAAACATCATCTGAAATGTAACCATTTAAAAAAGCATTCTTCACATCTAATTGACATAATTTCCAACCTTTACATGCAGCAATGGCTATGAGTGTCCTGATGATTGTCATCTTTTCCACAAGACTATAATTCTCATCATAATCTATACCATATGTCTAAGCAAACCCTTTCACAACAAGTCTAGCTTTATATCTAGACACACTTCCATCTGCAAACCTTTTTGTCTTGTAGACCCATTTGCATCCAATGATCTTCTTACTATTTGGTTTAGGAACCAAATCCCATGTCTGATTCTCCATCAATGCATCATACTCTTCCTGCATAGCTTTCTCCCAATTTTTCTTACCTTTTGCCTCTTCATATGTAGAAGGTTCTTCATCTTCCTTTATCATATAAGCATAATCTTTGGTAGCCAAAAAAGAAGTGCCATAGCTATACCTTGTAGGTTGCCATTTGTGACTTGATGACCTTCTTATTTCTCCACTCCTTGAGGTTTCTGGTTCATTACATTCTGGATCAAACCTTGGCACTTCTTCAACTTCAACATGTACTTCATTGTTCTCCTCTTCATCAAATATCTGAACCTTTGATTTACCTTTCTTTTGATTCACAACTTCTTCATCATCTGCGTAAATATTGATTGTACCTGCATACCAAGTACCTTGCTCATCAAATGCAACATCCTTTGACACAAGAAATTGTTTGTGGATGGACTCTACAACCTATATCCCATCTGCTTATCATCATATCCAATGAACACATACTTTTTAGGTTTAGGTTCCAATTTGTGCCTTAATTGAGATGGCACATCACATTTGTATGTCATATGTTGACCTGCAATATTAGGCAATCCAAGCACTGAACAATTTTTAACCATATCTTGTTGGAGCAAACAATCTCCAAATCCACCACTCATAGCCCTTCATATTTCTCATAGAGAATATATCAGAAAAGCTCGTAGATGTTTTGCATATGACCCTACTAGTTTTTTAATAGAATTTCCATAGAACCTAAAGCATATAAAACACAAAAGAAATAAAAGAAAGGATATAGATCCTTTACGAATTATACTCCTTAGATCATGGCCATTGTATGGATGCGTCAACCTTAAATCAAGGAGTGACTTGCAATTTACGTTTTTTAGAATGAAGGCAAAGCAGTGAACTTCACCACTTCATATATGTGTATATAAATCAATCACATCCTAATAGCAAGATTGGGTGACGACATGTTTTCTTATGACATATCTGTATGATTGTCTGCCCCATTGATTCTCTGTCTCTCTCTGTCACATCTAGTTCACCTCTACATGCATACTTCAGTTATCTAAAGTGTTCTGTAATTATGCACAACAGTATAATACTCAGTCTCATAGTGCAACTGATCATGCAATCAGAACGTGGGCCACTCATGTATCCAGTTGTTTAGCACTCATGTATTCAGTTGTCTCGGGCTGAGAAAACATAGTGATGCATTACTCACACTACAATGTCCGTAAAGACTATATGTGTATATTAATATATTCAAAATACTCGTAATATTTTGTCTGTGCTTGTTGCTGTCTGTTTTGATGCTACATAATCGTAGATGGGATGGTCATATATATGTTCACTAGTTTTGAGCGATGAATTCAATATATATTTTTATGCACTCCGCTCATTGCTGTATGGTTCAATTGATGATGCATAATCGTATATGAGATGGTCATATATATTTTCATTGGTTCTAAGCGATGAACTCATTATATCTTTATATACTAAGATGTCAAGTTAAGCATACAATAACAATTTCGATCTTCGTACACTGATGTCGAAGATAAAACTAGTGGTGCAGATACAATATACAATTGATATAGATATACAATCAGTTTCGCATCACAGTACACGAGTTATTTATGCTACTGATGAAGTCGTGCAGATGTACATGACTGTAAACTGATGAAATGTGTAAGGTGCAGATTCACACGAATAGGCATCATTCAAGTTGCTGCTGACGTTCAAAGCAACACGCAGAATTGAAGAGTTGCAGGTGAAGTCATACTCAACTTTGACTCATATACTTATGAGTATAAACAGATGGGATTACTGATATAAGTCAAAGCTATGGATACAACAGAAGTCTGCTATCTACTGGGAATGAGCTACTCTTGAACTTCAATATATGTACATTGCCACCTTGGCATTTATCTCATGCAACTTGCATAAGCCATTCAACTCATTTCTTATTAGCACTACATATGCATTGGCTCATATTTGATTTCTAAGAACGGTTATACATAAACCTTGACAATATTCAAATGCACATTAATCAAGTACAAGTGTTTTATGAACTCCTACATGCTCTATTGCATTTCTTTTGTACATCAAAATGAAGTTCATCGTGAGTCTTATGAGTTGACCGGAACTTATTTATGTTGGAATCTTTATTGAACCTCATTCTTTCAAAGATCTTTATTATATCTTTTTGCACCAAGCAATTGAGATATCATATGTATGATATACTCAATTCTACATTTCAAGGAAGAGCAAGGATTAATCTATCTCTCATATACAACATGTTGTTAGAATGTATTTCCATGATTACTATGTTAGGTGATGATTGAAGCTTGGAAGATGATTCAAGCAAAGTCAAAGGCCGTGGAGCAATGCATTGAAGAATCGGTATCAATAGCATCATCAAACTACGAAGAAAGCACACAATGAAGATGAAAGCTCAAAGGACTCAACACTAGAAGATCATTTTTCAAAGGAGGGTTGCAAATCAAGGCTTAAGGCAAGGCTCGTCATCAACTACAAATGATTTCAAAATAAAGATATCAAGAAGTTCTACACAACCTACAAAGCCAAAGGATGAAATTGATGGTAAAATCAAAAGTTCCTATTTACAAGCTCCTAGTGATTGAAGATCAATTAGTTCATTTCAAGAAGGCATTTTTCCATTAAAGTACTCAATTGCTAATGTTCATCAATTCAGTATCTCCCTTGATAGAGTTTCATTTCTTATGATCCTTGTGCACTTAAAACCATGGTTAGGATCAATGTTCTTATAGTTCTATCTTGAGGAATACCCATTCTTTAGCATCAAAATCACTCTTAAGCCTTCTCTTATTACATGAAAGATTATCACCATTGTAATGTGAATCTCTATCACTTACTCTTGTATCACAAAGAAGATCTCATAGATCTTATGCCCATTGATATGTACCGCTTAAAGCTCCACATTCTCTTTATTGAGTTTTGAACACAAAGCAAAAAATCTGTACTTGTAATTTAGTGCTATTCAAGCACATCAAAAGATTGTATTTGCAGCCAAGTGCTATTTGAGCACTCTTTCATCATTGAAGAAGATTATAGGAAGAAATTCAAGTGACCGAGGCAAAAACCATGGATGTCACTACACAAAATTCAAGTGATCGAGGCAAAGACCGTGGATGTCACTACTCAAGATTTGAGTGATCGAGGCAAAGACCGTCAAATTCACCACTCAAGGAAGCTCATTATGAAGCTTACCTATCTACATCAAACAAGAACAAGCAAGAATCAAAGCAAAGAAGAAGAAAGTGCATTCAACGCACTCAAAATGAAGACTTTCTCATCATAGGAAGAAGAAGAAAGTGCATCCAACACACTTGAAGAATACAATGAAGACTTCCTCACAAAAAGAAAGAAAAGAAAAGTGTATTCAACATGTTTAAAAAGGTAAAACATTACTTCAATCTACTTGCAAAAATATAAGCACCCTAGATGTGCTATCATAAGTCATTGTGACTTACATTCATAGCGAAGTTGTATAGACTCTCACTTATAAAGAGTCATTCAAAGGTTGCATATTATCACACACATTGGATCTTATGAAAAAGCAAGTAAAGCCTTGTACTTCCTTATCCGAAGTACTATATCTTTCAAAAATCACATAAAAGGGTTCTCAAATTGAAGGGGAGATATTCTTGAAGGAAGGTTCTACATCAACATGAAGCATTCAAAGAAGAAGACGTTATCAACAAAAAATGGAGCTACTTTTCAAGCAAAGGACAAGGTGAAGATCAACTACATGGAGCAAAGGACTACATCAATGGACTACATCAACTCATGAAGGAAAGACATCAACAAGAGGAGAAAAACTCAACGATCAAAAGGGATTTCAAGGAGCTACTACTTGAAGATTTCAAGAAGTCGATGAACAAGGACTAAGGAGATCTCTACATCAAATGATCAAAGCCATCAAGGTCAATGAGGAATTCATCATCAACATAAGGAAGAACTATTACTTCAATGAAGTAAACGACTACATCAAAAAGAAGAGCATCAAAGAAGAAGGAAGCAGAACCAAAAAATAGGAAGAGAAGATTCAAAGGCACAAGAAAAGTTAAATCAAAATGGAGATAGCGAAAAGAAAGCAAAGACAGAAAGGAGACAGGATCAAATATGATCATGTGAATTTGAAGATTGAAGGGGATCTGTTGGAGCAAACAATCTCCAAATCCACCACTCATAGCCCTTCATATTTCTCATAGAGAATACATCAGAAAAGCTCGTAGATGTTTTGCATATAACCCTACTAGTTTTTTAATAGAATTTCCATAGAACCTAAAGCATATAAAACACAAAAGAAATAAAAGAAAGGATATAGATCCTTTACGAATTATACTCCTTAGATCATGGCCATCGTATGGATGCGTCGACCTTAAATCAAGGAGTGACTCGCACTTTACGTTTTTAACAATGAAGGCAAAGCGGTGAACTTCACCACTTCATATATTTGTATATAAATCAATCACATCCTAATAGCGAGATTGGGTGAGGACATGTTTTCTTATGACATCTCTGTACGATCGTCTGCCCCATTGAGTCTCTGTCTCTCTGTGTCACATCTAGTTCATCTCTGCATGCATACTTCACTTATCTAAAGTGTTCTGTAAGTATGCACAACAGTATAATACTTAGTCTCATAGCGCAACTGATCATGCAATCAGAACGTGGGCCACTCATATATCCAGCTATTTACTACTCATGTATTCAGTTGTCTCGGGCAGAGAAAACATACTGATGCATTACTCACACTACAATGTCCGTAAAGACTATACGTGTATATTAATATGTCCGTAAAGACTATACGTGTATATTAATATATTCAAAATACTCGCAATATTTTATCTGTGCTCATTTCTATATGTTTTGATGCTACATAATCATAGATGGGATGGTCATATATATGTTCACTGGTTTTGAGTGATGAATTCAATATATATCTTTATGCACTCCGCTCATTGTTGTATGTTTCAATTGATGATACATAATCGTATATGAGATGGTCATATATATGTTCATTGGTTCTGAGCGATGAACTCATTATATCTTTATATACTAAGATGTCAATTTATGCATACAATCACAATTTTGATCTTCATACACTGATGTCGAAGATAAAACTAGTGGCGCAGATACAATATACAATTGATATAAATATACAATCAGTTTCGCATCACAGTACACGAGTTATTTATGCTATTGATGAAGTCCTGCAGATGTACATGACTGTAAACTGATGAAATGTGTAAGGTGCATATTCACACGAACAGGCATCATTCAGGTTGCTGCTGATGTTCGAAGCAACATGCAGAATTGAAGAGTTGCAGGTGAAGTCATACTCAACTTCGACTCATATACTTCTGAGTATAAACAGATGGGATTACCGATATAAGTCAAAGCTATGGATACAACAGAAGTCTGCTATCTACTGGGAATGAGCTACTCTTGAACTTCAATATATGTACATTGCCACCTTGGCATTTATCTCATGCAACTTGCATAAGCCAGTCAACTCATTTCTTATTAGCAGTACATATGCGTTGGCTCATATTTGATTTCTAAGAAAGGTTATACATAAACCTTGACAATATTCAAATGCACATTAATCAAGTACAAGTGGTTTATGAACTCCTACATGCTCTGTTGCATTTCTTTTGTACATCAAAATGAAGTTCATTGTGAGTCTTATGAGTTGACCGGAATGGGACTATACTTCTGCTTTTACTTATTTCTTGGAGTCTATACTTCAACACACATTTCCGCATTATAGCATTATTTTCGTCCCCTCACATATCTTTAATACCTCTTTCATTGAAATGTCCAAGCCTTTTGTGCCAAAGATCTAACTCAAAGATCTTATGTCCTCCATAGGTGAACAAGGCATGACCAATGTTACCTTGAATCTTCAATGATCTTCCTTCTTTCTTCCCTAAAACGATTTGTTTATACCCATTACTAGGGTCTTCCACAAAAACTCCTTCATTAGTGAACCTAACTTCATAACCTTTTTCAACAATTTGTCCTACACTTATCAGATTCTTAGGAGTTGTAGGAACATACAAAACCTTACTCAAAAGAGTACTACCATCCTTGGCCTTCACTGATCCAATTGACTTCACATTGTGTTTTGTATTGTCACCTATTTGAACTACATGATTAGTTACCTTATTCTCTAAATCAGTCATCAAAGCTATGTCGCCACTCAGGTGATTACTACACCCTGAGTCAATGTAGAAGACTCTTTGATCTTCACTTTGTCTTTCACAAATGGCATTCATTATCAATGTTGAATCCTCCTTCTAATATGAAGCATAATTGTAGTAGGTATTGTTGTATTGTTGGCTTTGGAATCCTCTACCTATATTTCTACCAAAATAGCCTCTACTACCTCTACCTCTGAAATTACCTCTTTGATTTCTGCCACCTCTTCCTCTTGAATTAAAGTTTTGATTATATCCACCATTATTCTGAGTATTATGCCAACAATAATTAGCTAAGTGATTTTTCTTACCACAAATCCACCAAGCTTTGACTCCATCTTTATTACTTCTGCGTCTTCCTCTACCTTTGCCACCTCCTCTTCCTCTTAGGAAGTTAGCTTGGCTAGTTGTACCTTCATCTTCATTTGCTTGTTGCTTCCCTTTGATATTCTTCTTCTTATCCTTTGAATACATTGCTTGACCTGCACTTTTATCACTTTCACCTTTGACATCCATCTTAAAGTCTTAGCAAATTTGGGGTTTTCTTTCCCCCGTTGTGTAACCCAAGTTGCAATTGATAAGGTAGTGCTCGTTACATAATGCCCGTATCAAAAATAATGCTTGAAACCTACCCATTTATGTCTTATTGATAGGTAGATATAAAGCTGCTCAAAGGTTAGCATGTGTCCTAGCAGCTGATTAAAATCAGGAGTAAAATGATCTAATGATAATTCAATAACTTCATCAACTGCTCCTAATGCATCTGCAATGTCCTTCATCCTTCTTACATAATCTGAGATGGATTGAGATGCCTTCTTCTTGAATGTGGTAAACTCTGCCCACAAGGATGCCTTCCTTGACTTTGTGGTGTTTTGGAAATGCTCCTCCAAAGCATTCCATATATCACTTGCACTTTCAAGACCTCTAATGTGAGGTAACAGATAATCATTGACTCCCATATAGATAATGCTCCTAGCTTGAGCATCTCTCTTCATCCAAGTCTTCAAATCTGATAATTCATCCCTAGTTGGGACACTAGGATCTCTAAACTGAGGCTTTTCTTCTTCACCTGTAATATAACATATCAAGTCTTTGCTCATAGGCTGAGCTTCCATCCTCATTGACCATGTTGGATAGTTCTCTCTATCCAACTTCTCTATCTGAAGAGAATCTCCCATCCTTTCTTCACCTGTGTATTGAATTCTTCAAACTTTATGAGTAATAGATGTACCTTTACTTTGAATGAAGTTCTTGTTGACGTTCTTGATAACTTCTGGTCTCCTTCTCAAGCTTTGCTTTCAAGCTTTCACCTTTTGAACCTTCAAGTGTTAAATTCTTTACAACTGCAGCAGTCGGGATCCTCCTTTCTTCAATTTTGACACTTCCTACTCTGATACCACTGATGGAGAGTGTTAATCTCCAGAAGAACAAGCTACTCTTGAAGTTAGAGCACCTCTATAACAAGAATAACTCAAATCCTTCACCAATTTGGAGGATCAATACTCAATTTCCAAAATCTTGAACAAACTCTGAAGAAAGTGAATACACAGAAAGTCTGTTGCACATAATTCACTCATCGACTTATCAAATGTGTAACGTTTTTTATAAAACTTTGCACAAGGTGTCTCCTATAGTTTACGCACCTCCTCCAAGTTAAATCATTCCAAAATACTCAGTAGATCTTTTGAGAAATGATCTTAACAAGTCACCCATGTCTAAAACTGTAGTTCTTTATAGTCGACTTTGACACCTGCAACTTCTAAAGCTTGGTTCTCTCAATCTGGAACCCATTTATGCAAATTCTTTTAGCCATAGATGGCTTACCTTCCAACTTAGATTTTGACTCCTCATTTGTGCAAAACGTTACACTGTGCACTGAGAACTGACCATTTCTTTGACCATCGGGATTGCACCTATTTTAGAAGACAATTGACACTTTGTCACATACGAATGTTCCTACTCATAATTCTCACACGCTGTTTACAATTAGACTCTCAAAATTTAACCATAGATTCATTAACTATGGAATTAGACACCTACGAAAGGATTCTTGAAATGATCAAGTACAAAAAGAGAATACTCAGAAAGATCGGGTGCAACATTTCTTCATTTCTGAAAATTTTACATCTGAGTGATGAGAGAGATCTTACTAACTTCTAAAGTGTCTAATGAATCATACAACATCTAATTTCTCTATTCACAAGCTCTCTCATATTTTCCCCGATATTTTTCCTTGTATATATAGACAAATATTTACAAGATCATAACTATTCAAAAGTATAAGTGAGCTAACTCTAAATTAATGTACATATGTGTACACATCTTCATTCTCTGCACATGTACTTTCTTCATGCTTCATATCTTGATCTTTTCTTCAGTCCTTGATTTCAAACCTTCATCAAAACTTCAATTGTTGATTGCCTTGCACAAACATTCATTCAACACAAGATTACCAGACTTTGTTTTCGATGTAGAGGCCTCTACAACAACCATTCTAGCCTCCTTTTTCTTTGCCTCTTTTGCAGCCAGTTTTGGACAGTTCTTTATGATATGATCATTTCCTTTAAAGGAGTTGCAAAATAATTTATGCTTTTCTGATTTCTTCTCATCTTTGTCTTCCTTCTTCGAATGTGGAGCATTTGGAGATTTCTTCTTACTAGTAGATGAGTTGCATTTACCTTTTCCCTTCTAACTAGCCAAGAAATCTTGATTTACAACATGCATGATGGACCTGTTCTGCCTAGACTGATCTTCCTGCAATAGAACAGAGACTAACTCCTCAAATGACAAGGCATTTGCATTGCCTTCCATCATCAAACGAGGAGTAGAAGAAAAACTCTGATATGAATTAGGAAGATCATTCAGAACAATCTGCACAAGTG